>CM049858.1:30896159-30963659 GCA_027422415.1 Schizothorax lantsangensis
GATGGAGGAGAAGAAACAGAAAACAGAGCGTTTACAGGCGGATCGTGGTTCATGTGCCTCATGAATCAGACGCTGAAAGATGGATGTTCACTTGACATTCATGATGTTCCCATCATCATCCATCACTGCTGATCACTGCGGTCTGTGTTCACACGCAAACCACAGACTTTCTGTCAACGCTTACAGAGGAAAGTGTTTTAAAGTGTGAAACACTGGTTAAGAAAGAAACAGCCAAAGCAAAGAAACAGAGAAAAATACATGTAATTAATTTATTATACACTAAAGACTATACTATTATACATAATACTCTGTACAATACAATATAATATACATAATGCAATATACACAATACGCTATTCAGCACAGTACACACAAGACAACAAATGTGCATACTATATATGTAAACATTAGGTGTGCAAAATAAGTAGACATTATGTGCAATTAAACCGGAAGTGACAAGTGCTGAGGTGGTATAGTTGACATCTTGACCATGATAAATAAAGACTTACACAATGAAATATTGCACTTGTTGAAATGTAATCTTTCAGTTCATTTAAAGAATTGGTCCAAATGAGTTATACAGAAGTAGGGCAGAAATAAAACAATGCAATGCAATTAAATGCAACAGTGTTTCTGTGAATATAAACAAACTGAAAAGCAATAATCTGCTGATAAAAGTAACTGATGCTTCGTTGTTTGTTCTGAGCTTGTGATTGGACGAGCTCCGCGTCAGTCATCGTCAGGGGGCGTGGCTTTGATATCTCTCTCGCTGTAACGCGTGTTTGAGACTCAGTTGAGTGTCAGTGATTCAGTGACACGGACAGAGTCATCATCATCATCTTCATCACTGTAACAGCTTCACCAACACTTTTCACTCACTGGAAACGTGCATCATTCCCAGCGAGGATCGTAAAACTGAAAGTCTGTGGGAAGTTTGCTGAGCTCTGTATTCTGGATTTATTTGGATCTGCGCGTCTCAGACTCTGTGAAGTTCATCACGATGTGTCACCAGAGCTGGTTGTGGTTGTTCAGTGTGCTGCTGCTGGGCTTCTGCGCTCGGGTGACTGGGGCTCATGAATGCGAGCATTGCTCCCGGCTGGAGCTGGAGCTGTGCGCCGGACCGGACTGGATTCTGGGCTTCTGCGGATCCGGACTCACCTGCGCGGCGCTCAACAGAACCGGACCCGCGCTCGCACCTGAGACAGGTGTCTGCAGAGGTCAGTGCCGCGCGCGAGCTTCAACGCTGAATGCATGCTTATCGATATCATCAAAGAACAGGCAGGATTGTATATGTGCAGTGTTGGGAAGGTTACTTTGGAAATGCAATAGGTTACAACCCTGCTGAAAAAAGCAATAGAAACCATCACAGAAATTCTAATGGTTTCCACTACAAATACCATTACAAACCATCAACTTTTTTTCTGTAGTGTGTTTTTGGGACATATTCCATTAGGATTTAGTGTTTTTTAACAAGCCACCAATAGAAGGCGACCAATTACCAGTAGAGACCAATAGGCACCATTACAGTTTCCTTTAAAACCAGTACAATTCCCATTATATTATAACCAGTAAAACCATTTCAAATTCTGTGATGGTTTCTATTATTTTGTTTGTTTTTTTTCAGCAGGAAGTTATTTAAAATGTAACAAGTAGTGTAACTATTACAATTACTTTATCAAAGTAATGTAACTGATTACATTTGATTACTTTTCTAAATTACTTACTGTTAGTCATTTTCAAACATGTAAAGCAGGCCGGGTTAACCTTACAGTACTCAGCACTGATTACTGTCACTTTCCAAATCCTTCATCACTTGAATTAAGGTTATAATAATTTAATTTTAAAGCACAGCTACCACAAAATCAGACTTACTTTGAGATCATTCTGAGGTTAAATACAGATTTGAAACATAGCAAGAAATAGTTTAGTAGCTATTATACTGTTTTTATATCAAATCTTTGCATAGAGAGGAAACACTGGCATCTAACAATGGCTTGGAAAAAAAATAGTTAATCTTAGAAAATAAAGCATACACATAAACCCAAATAGGAAATAAAACAGTTATCAAATAAGCATGTGTCCTATTCTGTCTCCTAAACTCCTGAAATATTGGTGTCTCATATTTTAGAGCAGCCAATGCAATCAAAATAAATCAATTAAATCATCATGTGTGTGAAAATATTCAGATGTAACCTCTTTTGTAATCATTAACATTTTCATAAGTAACTGTAATTTAATTACACACTTTTCTCAGTTACTATAACTGATTACAATTACATTGATTTTGTAATTAAATTCCATAATTTAGTTACATGTAACTAGTTACTCCCCAACACTGCATATATGAAATATATTAAATTTTATTTAGACTTGAGAGAGTAAATGTGACAATATCATTCATGTGGATTCCAGCACACATAGGTATTAAAGAGAATGAAGTTGCAGATGTTTTAGCTAAGGAGGCATGTAAGCTAGATGAGGTTATGGAAATCCTATATAGTAAATCAGAAACAAAAGTAATAATTAAGAATAGTATAATAAAGGAAGGGCAATGTAACTGGGATAGAGAAGTAACAGACATTACTATAGAATCCAGGAGAAAGTAGGAGGGTAAAGGTAATAAGAAAACAGAAGGTATAATTACACCATTGAGAACGGGACACACAGGGTTAAATAAAACATTACATCTAATATAGGAAAACATCCAACTGGTTTCTGTGATCATTGTCAGGATGGAACACATACTATGTCACTGCCAAAAGTACATTACAGAAAGAGATTAAGAAACAAAGTTCTACTGAAAAGATAGCATTAAAGACATACCTAATGGTCATAATTAGTTACCTGAGAAGAACTGGCTTGCTTGACAGAATTTTTTTAATTATTATTATTATGATCTCGGAGGTAGTTGACTCAGGCCCACACTCCAGTATAGTAGGTGGCAGTAATGCACCTTATCGTTGGATGCTGACCGCCATTAAAGCAAAGAAGAAGAAGAAGAATGCATGTTTATAAAGTGTATAAGACCACCCATGATGAGGAGGAGGAGGAGGAGGATGGTTGTGTCTTGACAGGTTCTCTCTAGTTTGGCTTCTTGTGCATCATGTCATGATTGATTGATTGATTGATGTGGTTATGTTGATTGATATGATCAGTTGATTCTGTACTGAGTTGGTTACTGTGACAGTAACATGGTAAAGTGATGGTATCAGTTGGGTAATACAATGGTACTTTGATATGTAGTATGATATTGATTAATATGTACAATAGCATGTTACTCCAACAATACCATGCTAAAACCATGGTGCATGTCCAAAAACATGTTATTGCCGTAATTACTTGTCCAAAATACCATATTATCACCGTGGTGCATGTCCAAAAACATGGTATTGCCATAGTTACTTGTCCAAAATAATGTAGTATTGCTGTGATACATGTACAAAAATCATAGTATTTGCCATAGTATGTCCAAAATACTACTGTATTGTCATGGTACATGTCTAAAAACATGGTATTGCCACAGTTCCTCGTCCAAAATACTATAGTATCACCGTGGTGCATGTCCAAAAACATGGTATTGCCATAGTTACTTGTCCAAAATAATGTAGTATTGCTGTGATACATGTACAAAAATCATAGTATTTGCCATAGTATGTCCAAAATACTATAGTATCACCGTGGTACATGTCTAAAAACATGGTATTGCCATAGTTACTTGTCCAAAATAATGTAGTATTGCTGTGATACATGTACAAAAATCATAGTATTTGCCATAGTATGTCCAAAATACTACTGTATTGTCATGGTACATGTCTAAAAACATGGTATTGCCATAGTTACTTGTTCAAAATAATGTAGTATTGCTGTGATACATGTACAAAAATCATAGTATTTGCCATAGTATGTCCAAAATACTACTGTATTGTCATGGTACATGTCCAAAAAACATGGTATTTGCCATAGTATGTCCAAAATACTATAGTATTGCCATGGTGCATGTCCAAAAACAGGGTATTGTCATAGTTATTTGTCTAAAATACAAAAAAACATTGCCAAGGTGCCATATCCAGAAAATAATACCATGGTACTTTTGGTATTTTGTTACTAAGAAGTTTATAATGTCCAAATTGTGAAGTAATCAAGAATAATCAAGTTATTGATGAGATATGCTCAGTCAATGTGAATCTAGGTTTAGCATTCCGATCTAAATGTTCAATTAGTTCGTAGCTCATTGATTTAATAATGCCGCTGATGTAACTGCACGAGATGATTTGGCAGTGTCCTGTGATTTGATCTGTGATGTGATGTTAGGCTCCTGTCCAAGAGTTTAGTCAGGAGAGGGTCACAATGGCAGGCTGGAGCTGGACTTTCTCCAGGTCTAAACACTCGGACTGCTCCGGACGGCTGAGAGAAAGCAGAAGTCTGTCTGTGGGAAGGTTCTAGAGCTCAATTACTCTTCGTCTTCATCTTCCTCCTGTGGGGTCTGGGGTTGATCCCGAGGGATCGCGTCCTTGATTGGGTTTATTTACTGGGCAGTGTTGGGGTTAATTCCTTTACAAATGAGTCCGACTTTCAACTGCTTACACACGTTTTCAAAACTTTGCCTCTTTTTTTCAAAACGTTACACACAAATCCAAGAATTGCACACAAAATGCAAAACACTTCACATCTCTTGCAAAACGAAGCACTGCATTCAAAATATCACAAACACATCTCAAAAGCAAACATTTGCAAACACCTTTGCCATAATATTAATTCCTGTTAGATGTGTGTGTGTTACATAGAGAACTGTGTGTTGTGTTTTGCAAAAAGTGTTTTAAGAAATTGAAAACTAATTAGTGTCTGGTTTTGCAGATTTGGTGTGTTTCTGCTGTTTGAGTGACAGCTTTCAGAAACTGTGACGAGTTAAGATTGAGTGCGTAAGCATTTGATAAACTGTAATGGATGCTGTGATTGAGTTTGTCTGTGGGGTCTCGATCCTGAAATCAACACCTGAGCTACATCCGAGAGCCAGGACTCCTAAAGTAAAAAGCCTTTTTACTGCCTGTGCTTTTCAGGTTCAGATATTCTCTGTGTGGTCAGTTTTAGAGGGAAATAAATGCAGATGTAATATGAACATGTCAAAAATTTGAGGTTAAATAATGAGTGTCATTTTCCAGCCACTGATTAACCAGCATCTCTTTAGCATAGTAATACATTATTCATGATTGCCATCATTAATTACTTCTTCCCCCCCATTAGCAAAGAAATTAATGAGGCTGTTTATATTCTGACATGCCTGAAGGCGAATAGAAGACATGAGAATGAGAAGAGCTTGTTGAATATTGTATATCGGTCTTTTTTGGGGTACATCCGTTTGTCATAAACTCTATCAAATAAAGGTTCTTGTCATTGATGGTTCCATGAAGAACCTTTAACATCCATGGAACTTTTCTATTGCAAAAAAACTGTTCTTTAGAATATTCAAATATTTTTTACACTAAGAAAAATGGTTCTTTTAAGAACTGACCACTGCTAGGTTCTTTGGGGAACCCAAAAAGGTTCTTCTACACTTTTAAAAACAAAGGTACCAATGGAGGTTTACGTAATAATGCCATAGAAGAACCATTTTTGGTACCCTAAAGAAGCTTTCAGTACATAGTTCTTAAAACAACAATTTTTTCTTAGTTTTAAAAACATTTTAATAATCTAAAGAATCTTTTCCCACTATAAATAACCTTTTTTTTCCAATGGAAAGGTTCCATGGATGTTAAAGGTTCTTCATGGAACCACAGATGCAAACCTTTATTTTTAAGAGTGTAGATTTTGTTTATATACCATCAGAATATTTGCACTGCATTTATGGATTTGTTGGACAAAAATAATCATCATTTTCTGCAGTTTATTCTGTTCTACAAACAAAACCTGCAAATATGCTAATTAACAACCTCTACATCATCAGTACTGCATATTTAAAGCTACAGTGTATTATTTTAGCACGACTAGAGTCTCCAAACAGAATAATGACTGTTTTCAAACAGGTTTCCCAAACTGGTCCAGTATGAATCCATCATCATTCATCCGCATGTTTAGTCTTGACTATCAGATGTCTGAAAGACTTCCTCTGAGGTCAGTCTCCTCTCTCGGTCTGGACGCCAAGAAAAACTGTCTCCATGTTCTTCTGTTTGCCTTTTATACTGATAAAATATCAGCTTCCCACATTTGACCCGTAACTATTATAAGAGAAACAACAATAATGAGAAGGACGCAACATGTTTACAATCAGCCTCCTTGAAACTGATTAAACTAGTTATCATGTGACCTTTAGATAACAACACTAGACCAGACTGTTTTTATTTCAGACTAATCTGCATTCAGCAAGTACGTTTCCAGGAAAAAAATCATAGTATTGCTGTATTACCATGTCCAGAAGACCTGTGATAATACCATGGTACTTTTTGGTACTTTTTAGTCAGTGGAAACACAGTTACACTATTTTGTTATTTTAATTTCCATTTTGTAAAGTACCTTTTCCAAAATATTATAGTACTGGCTTGGTACATGTCCAAAAACATGGTAGGCCTATTGCTCCCCAGATACTATAGTATTGCCATGATACATGTCCAAAAAGATGCATCCCAAAATACTATAGTATTACCATGGTACATGTATAAAACATGGTATTACCCCCAAACTACTATAGTATTGCCATGACATATGTCCAAAAACATGGTATTACCCCCAAAATACTATAGTATTGCCATGGTACATGTCCAAAAACATGGCATTGCCCCCAAAATACTATAGTATTGTTATGGTACTGTTCCCAAAATACTATAGTATTGCCATGGTACATGTCCAAAAACATGGTATTGCCCCCAAAATACTATAGTATTGTTATGGTACCCCAAAATACTATAGTATTGCCATGTACATGTACATGGTATTGCTCCCAAAATACTATAGTATTGCCATGGTACATGTCCAAAACATGGTATTACCCCCAAAATACTATAGTATTGCCATGGTACATGTCCTAAAACATGGTATTGCCCCCAAAATACTATAGTATTGTTATGGTACTGCTCCCAAAATATTATAGTATTGCCATTATACATGTCCAAAACATGGTATTACCCCCAAAATACTATAGTATTTCATGGTACATGTCCAAAAATAGTATTGCCATAGTATGTTGTCCAAAATACTATAGTATTGCCATGGAACATGTCCAAAAACATGGTATTGTCCCAAAATACAATAGTATTGTTATGGTACTGCTCCCAAAATACTATAATATTGCCATAGTGCCATGTCCAGTAGACCATTGTTTGACTATTGTATTTTTAGTTAGTAGAGACACTTTTGCACTTATTTTGACTCGCAAATCGTTGCTGTGATGTTTATAATGTCCAAATGTCAAGTAATCCAAAATGAGACTTTTAAATGAGACTTTAGACGGCTGTTTTTATTCGAGACAAAGTAAGTTTCCCATGTTTATTCATCCTTCTGGATTTTCTAGTTTGATCCAGACTCTGTTTGGTAAACCTGTTCAGATAAACACAAACCGGTCTCTGACCGGTAGACGTGAACAGATGTGCGTTGTGGGCGCCAGTGTTCGGGGTCGTGTGAAAATATGAAGATATCCTCGCAGGAAGTATTCATATGGAAAAGACGTTGGTGGAGCGGATCATTCTGAGGTGACAGGAAATAATAGGGAAAGTTTTGGCAGGGGCTGGATTGAAAAGCCTGTTTGTGATGGCACTGTCTGCGTGAGAAGAACCGCGACGTGATTTTCCAGAAACGGGACGTTTCTGTGCCAAATGCACCAATATCTGGCTGCTTTGGTTTCAGTGCTCGTCATGTCTAAGAATGTGGTTACTGTGCTAGCCAGTTTGGGCCTCACAATAAATCAGAAAACACATTATACCTCAATTGTTTCTCCTAGACGACAATGAGATCTAAGGGAGAGTTGAGCTGATATCCACATCTAATAGCACTGTAGGTCTGTTTTTATTTCTCCTCAGGACTTTTAGAATAGTAATGCATTGCTACCCCCAAATACTGTAGTATTTCCATGGTACATGTACAAATAAACATGGTATTGCCCCTAAAATACTGTAGTTTTGCCGTAGTAATGTCCAAAAACATGGTATTGCCCTCCAAATACTATAGCATTGCGATTGTACATGTCCAAAAACATGGTATAATCCTAAATACTATAGTATTGCCATGGCACCTGTCCAAAAGCATGGTAAAGCCCCCAAAATACAACAGTATTACCATAATACATGTCCAAAAACATGGTATTGCCATAGTACCTTGTCCAAAATACTATAGTATTGCTATGATACATGTCCAAAAACATGATATCGCCCCCAAAATACTATAGTATTGCCATGGCACCTGTCCAAAAGCATGGTAAAGCCCCCAAAGTACTACAATATTACCATAATACATGTCCAAAAACATGATATTGCCATAGTACCTTGTCCAAAATACTATAGTATTGCCATAGTACATGTCCAAAAACATGATATCGCCCCCAAAATACTATAGTATTGCCATGGTATATGTCCAAAAACACAGTATTGCGAAATACCAGAAAACATATTATACCTCAATTGTTCTCCTAGACAAAAATGAGATCAGTGGGAGAGTTGAGCTAAAAACCACATCTACTCTTGCTTTAGGCCTGATTTTATTTCTCCTCAGGACTTTTAGAGTAGAAACACATCTCTATTGCGTCTCCTGAGCAGTTTTCTTCTGCTTTGTTTGGTGAGCGTTTGTGAGCCAAGCCCCAGGAGAGCATCATGGGGGACCGTAGGAGCCGCCGAAGCCGCTTTGTCTTTGTTTATTCACATGCAGCGGGCTGGGGGGTCTTCAGCCAGAACCTGCGGGAGCCCGAGGGGGTCTGCGTCTGACGTGGATACTCTAGACTTATTTAACACACATGGCAGAGGACAGAGGAAAAACACAGATGCATGTGAAGGACACAGAGACTCTGGGAGAGCTCAGGAGAAACCTGAGGCAGTGGAAGTTAAAGACTGGAGCTGTTTCTAGTGTAGGACAGTACTATTACTCTGAGGTTTCTCTTTCAGAGCTCGTTATGATTCAGTCGAGTCTCAGATGTTCTCGGTCTGATTTGTTCTCACTGTGGTTTTATTGTCAGATTAGTTTACAGTACTAAACAGGTTTATTTTCATTAACTAAAAGTAAAATTAAAACCATTAAAAATGTGTTACTTGAAACAAAATAAGCATTAATCGAAATAAAATATTGATTTTATTTTTAAATGTAAAAAGAAAAAAAGGATCTAAAATAAACTTTATTTTATTTCAGCTCTTTTTCATTTAGTTTAACATAAATAACTAAAACTAGATGAACTAAAACAAAAAAGCTTTATAGACATGTTTTAAAAAACAAATAAAAATGACTAAAACACACAATAAAATTACTAAAACTAAAATTAAGGTGAAACTTTAAAAAATAAAGTCTAAATCAAAATATTAACAAAAAATATAACAGAATATCAGTGATACTAAAATAACACTGTTGCTGAGTTTAGTAGTTTAGTATTATTTATACAGTATTTATTAATATTTTGAATTGGCTTTTATTTTTATATTTTCAGTTTTCAAGTTTTAGTAATATTTTTGTGCTTTAATTTTTTTTTTCAATTTTGCTTTAATTTATTATTAAATTAATTATTATTATTTTTATTTCAGTCTAGTTTTAGTAATTTTAAATACTTCACCTTAAATATATTTTAAAATCTAATTCAAAATATAAACAGAAACTATATTATATAAAATAATACTGTGTTTACTACTTAGCAGTGTTATTTTAGAATTAATTCTATACTATTATATTATTTAATTTAATTTTTAATTTTTATTTTCAGTTTTCAATTTAATTTTAGTTTAAGTTTTAGTAAAATGATGTGCTTTTTAAAATGATTTCTATTTAGCTTTAATATTTTTATTTCAGTTTAGTTTGAGTTATTTTAGTACTTCAACTTATTTTAAGTTATTTTCCACTTTTCTCATTTATGTTTTTCATCTAATATTTGTTTTATTTCAGCTTATAGCCTAATAACCCTGGCACTTCATATCATTAATGGTAACTATGAGCAATAATAATAATAATAGTGATGATTGAATACTTGAGCTACTTTAGAGGAGACACTTGTGAGTCTTTTTCAATGAAGGAAAATCAACAGGTGAAAGTCTGCTTTCTTTCCATCTCACTGAAACAATAGAGACATTAAAGAGCTCTTTCCAGGCGTGACATTGTTTAAGCGTCTCTGTTTGGGGTCATTCTGTGGGACGAAAGCAAACAAATCTCAGCGACAGCCGAGACGGAGACGAAACGAGCCTGACAGACGAGTCTGGGTTACCATGGTAACGCTGTCTTCTTCTCCGCAGCGGTACCCGATGTGACGGATGCAGACGAGCGCTGCCCGCTGGTGAGCGGCTGTGAGCGTGTGGATGGACGGTGTGTGTGTGAATCCAGACACTCCTGCATCCGGACCTACAGCTTTCCTGACAGAGACGCCTGCGTGCATGCTGGGAAAACAGGTGAGGATTTCACCTGGAGAATAAAGACTCTTATAAAAATCTTACATGTGATTTGATCGAATTTAAGGCCATAACAAGTCTTAAATAGTATAACAAAAGTCTCAGTTATCATTTTAACCCATATGTGTCCCTGCAGCACAAAAGCAGTCATAAGTAACACAGGTATATTTGTAGCAATAGACAACAATACATTGTATGGCTCAAAATTATAGATTTTTCTTTTATGCCAAAAATCATTAGGATTTTAAGTAAAGATCATATTCCATGAAGATATTTAGTAAATTTCCTACCGTAAATATATCAAAACTTAATTTTTGATTAGTAATATGCATTGCTAAGAACTTAATTTGAACAACTTTAAAGATGATTTTCTCAATATTTAGATTTTTTTGCACCCTCAGATTCCAGATTTTCACATAGTTGTATCTCAGAATATATATAAAATAATATATATATATAATATTATTATTATTATTATTATTTAACTTTTTTGTGTTTTTAAAAAAAATTTTTTTTTAAATATATTTTAAAATATAAAATAAAAAATGGCCAAACAAATTTACTAAAATATTATATATTATGCACATACTGTATATATTTTACCAATATATTGTTTGGATATTTTTGAAACTAAAAATATGAAAAATTTATTTTATGATGAAAAATATATATAATATATATAGATATATAATATAGATATAAAGATATATATATATATAATATGAAAAATATTTTTTTAAAAGCTTTTAAAAAATAAATTTTGCCCTCCATATATTTCAGCCCAAGAAAATAGCTTCACATATATCACCTTTGAAGAAAACTTTATTTGTTGTCTGAAACATGTTTGAGCATAAAACACATTTGAATAAAAATAAATGAATAAATGTAGGCTACGTTAAGATTGGAAATGTATTTTCTTGCCCCTGAAATTTATTTTGAAATCATTTTTTGTATATGAAGGCTGAAACTTACATATATTTTTAATTGCAAAAATATATTTGATTGAGCTTCACTGTTTACAGCACATATTTAGCATATATTTCAAATATATTCTGGCCGGATATTTTTTATTCCCTGTATGGGTAAATTTGGGGATGGAAAAACAGCATTGCAATACAGAAATGTTAAAATATTAAACATTAAAAATTTAAATAAATATTAAACTTCAAAAAGGATATGATTCAATTAAATAAATGTGAGCGCTGCACATTTTAAAGTCAAAACATGGCGCTGTTCGCAGTCAGTGAATCCTGCACATTTATGTCTAACGACTGCTTATTGATGAATTTATAATGTTTACTTTAAGGTTTTATATTATAATATGTTTGAGATGGTTGTAAGATGCATATTTTATGTGTCTCATCTTTTTGAGTAGCTTAAGTAGAAAAGCACAGATGTGTCAAAATAAGAGTCCTACTGTATTTCGGGATTGTTAATGATTAAAAGTCCCTCATTATGCTTTTTTTTGGTGTTATTATTGGTATTTCAGTTCCCATTTTTGTTTGATATTTTTGAATGAGCAACTGGAAGTAGTAAAGTATAGATTTTTCAATGTAAGAGTCCCTGTATAATTTAGGAATGTTTACGATTAAAAGTGCCTCATTATGCATAATTTTTTTTGAGGGGGGGGGTATTATTGATGTTTTGGTTCCCATATTTCTCTCATCTCATCTTTTTGAACAAGCAGTCAGAAGTAGTAAAGCATAGACATTTCAAAATAATAGTCCCTGGGTACTTCAAGCTCCTTTATGATTAAAAGTCCCTCATTATACATAAAATCTTTTTTAGTTTGTTTTTTTGTTTATTATTGGTATTTTGGTTCCCATATTTTTCTACTCTTTTTTTTTTTTTTTTTTTTTTTTTTTTTAACGAGCAGCTGAAAGTAGTAAAGAATAGACATTTCAAAATAAGAGTCCCAGTGTATATCAAGCTTATTTATGATTAAAAGCCCCTCATTATGTATTAAAAAAAAAATCTAATTATTTTTAGTATTTTGGTTACAAAATAAAAAGTATTTGGCATTTAAATCAACATAAACTCTTGTATTTTCAGCCCATCACAGGAAAGAAAGACTGATAAACATTACTTAACATTACTTAACATTACTTAAGGGGCAGCCGTGGCCTAATGGTTAGAGAGTTGGACTTGTAACCCAAAGGTTGCAGGTTCGATTCCCAGGTCCGGCAGGGATTGTCGGTGGGGGGAGTGAATAACAAGTGCTCTCTCCACCTTCAATACCACGACTGAGGTGAGACCCTTGAGCAAGGCACCGATCCCCCAACTGCTCCCCGGGCGCCGCAATATGGCTGCCCACTGCTCCGGGTGTGTGTTCACTGCTGTGAGTGTGCACTTGGATGGGTTAAATGCAGAGGACAAATTCCAAGTATGGGTCACCATACTTGGCCACACACCACTTCCCTTTCCTTTCCCTTTCCTTTCCTTAACACCTTCAATATATAGATTTTATTAGTATCAGCACAATAATCTTTTTTTTGCCTTTTGCTTCATTGCGTCGGGATTGGAAAATGTCCCAAAGCAGACATGCATGCAGTTCTTCTGGGGCGTGTTTTAAAAGGTTAATGCATGATATATCTTTTCATAAACCATCATGTCACATTGTTTATGTTCAGCATAAAGTTATTTAAACCTACATTTATTTAAATTAATTCAACCAGAAATGTGTCCAAGTTTACATTAGAGTAAGTGTGGATTTATACGGTGCATTAATCACGGCTAGCCTGTGTTTGACCTGTAACTCTCTGTGTTTCTCAGGGTCTCGCCGTCACGAACACAGACACAGGTTTGTGGGTCCCGTGAACCCGGCGTGTGTGTTTTCTGGCTGTAATCTGACGGCCGACGGCTGTGTTTGTTCGTCTCAGAGCTGCGACGATCACTTCACGTACATCAACCGCAGTCAGTGCCAGCGAGCCGCAGGTAACACAGCACATTCACACTGAACAGGACCTTATGTGTGCGTCTGATGTAGATAAAGGTTTGCAAACATGTGCTGGATTTTTCCAGCTAACAGAGGACGTTCGCACAACCGTCACTAGCATTTGTTAAAGGTGCCATAGAATGGAAAACTGTATTTACCTTGGCATAGCTGAATAATAAGAGTTCTGTTCATGGAAATGACATACAGTGAGCCTCAAACACCATTGTTTCCTCCTCCTTATGTAAATCTCATGAATGCAAAAGACTACTGAAAAAGAGCCGAATCCCAACATAACACCGACTGTGACGTTACAGTCAGTATCACTAATGTTTACGCCCCCAACATTTGCATAACGTATACCAGCCCATGTTCTAGGCCAGCCGAATCATTGATGCAGTGTTGCCAGATATTGCTGTTAAAACAAACAAAAACGATAAATAAATAAAAATAAACTGAAATTATTTCAAATCTTTTGCAGTTAAGATAAGATAAAGATATCGCTGACCCTAAACTGCAACGTCCTACTTTAGTAAAGGGGTCATATGATGCGATTTCAAGTGTTCTTTCTCTTTGGGGTGTTACAAGCTGTTCATGCATAGATAAGATCCCTGAAGCTGCAAAGACTAAAAAACCCAAAGAGATATTCTTTATCAAAGTTAAGACTCGTCCACGCCTTCCTAAAACGGCTCATTTAAACACGCCCCACATGTCTACGTCACGATGTGGGAAGATTTGCATAACACCGCCCAAATGTATACACAATGAAAGAAGGCGGAGCTATTATTCTGGCTGTAGTGTTGTTGCTGCCGCCGGCGTCATGTTCTGAGACGCTGTGTTTCGTTGTGAAAGAGAAACTACTTTATTTGGGATCCAAAAGAGGACACAACTAGAAATCAGTGGTTAAGTTATATTTACAACACTGTTCCAGAACAGTTCAACCCAAATATTGGAGTGTGTGCAGCGCATTTTACAGAGGACTGTGTCCTGAAGCTGGAAGAGTAGCCTACAATGCTGTCTGCACAAAGACTGTTTCTATAAAGTGGAGCAATTCCAGCTTTGCTTCTGACTCACAGCCTGTAAGAATGTTTTCATATTTAAAGAATTTGCCACTGACGATTCAAACGTGAGTTTTGAGCTGTGTTGAGTAGTGCTTGTTGTTTGTCGTTTCTCTGATCACAAATGCAAACATGGTAATGTTTAAAAAGACCATATAAGTCATTATAATCAGTAATTATGTCCCCACTGGATGCACCAAATGCCTCGTTTATAATGGGTTTTATTGTTTTTGTGTCGTCGCGCCGGGACACGGCATCACAATACGGTGAGGGGCGTAACATTTCTATCTCACGCTTGAGGTATTCGCCCAATCACAACGCACCGAATAGCTGGCCAATCAGAGCACGCCCTGCTTCTCAGAACAATGAGCTTTGTAAAAATCGACGCGTTTCAGAAAGGCAGAGCATAGAGGAGCAACAATAATGTACAGTATGTGGAAAATAATGTGTTTTTTTAACCTTAAACCGCATAAACACATTGCATTACACCAAATACACTAAATAATGTTCTTTTTAGCGATGTCATATGACCCCTTTAATCTTCTAAAGTGTCAAAAAAAGTGGAAAAGACAAGTCCAAAAACGCTTATAACAGCTGGATCTGGCAACACACATCTCACAACTCTCTCTCAAGCCTCGTTCACTCCACCAGCGTCTCGCAGCGATCATGTTCAGACCACGGACGCTAAACATTCCTGCAAAATCTCTCAAAATCTGTGTCTTCATCTGATACAGGCTCAAACATGTAAGGTTGGATGCCTAATCTCTCCATCGTTCACGCATGACAGTAGAGATCTGTCTGCTGTGTGAGCTACTGAAACAGCCAATCAGAGCAGAGCTCCACATTATTATTCATGACCCTTCCAAATAAGGTAATAACAGACCGTTTCATTCTAGGGACAAATCCTAGGGTTGTAAATGCACATGTAAAACCATTTCTGGAGATTTTTTGCCCTTACATAAGCCACATACCTTCTATGTAGATATCAGAGAACAATTTAAAATATTGTATCAATTCATTCTATGCCACCTTTATTAAAAGTTATAAATGTTAGGACAAAAGGTTCTTAAAGTAACGTTCATGGAATGTTATAACTTATAACTAATAACTTTATTAATATTTGATATACACTATATTGCCAAAAGTATTGGGACACCTCCTTATAATGAACAGGTCGTTTGACTACTTTAGTAATTTCTATGAGTACAAATCTTAATGCTTAAGCCTATATTGACATCCTAGGGAATTGTGTGCTTCTAATTTTAAAGCAACAGTTTGGACAGGAGTCTTTTCTATTCTAACATGACAATGTCTCTGTGTATAAGACAAGGTTCAAAAAGGTAATTATTGATTGAGTCAGTGTGGAAGAACTTGACTGGTCTGCAGAAACCTCTGGTGTGACTGTAAATGCAGACCTTGAGCCAAAAACTCATCACCAAACACCAATGACTTGTACACACACTATATAGACAAAAGTATTGGGACACCCCCTTCTTTAGAACGGAAAAATGCACTTCCAAATCTGTGGCAACAAAGATGGAAACATAATTCATGTATTTAATAATTGTATTTCATCTCTGTTGCAACAGTTTTGGAAGTGTCTAAAATGACTGAACCCATATGTACAAGTCATTGGTGTTTGGTGATGAGTTTTTGTCTCAAGGTCTGCATTTACAGTCACACCAGAGGTGTTAAACTGGGATTAGGACTTGGTTTTATGCAGACCAGTCAAGTTCTTCCACACTGACTCAATCAATCATTTTCTTTTTGAACCTTGTCTTATACACAGAGACATTGTCATGTTAGAATAGAAAAGAGTCCAAACTGTTGCTATAATATTAGAAGCACACAATTTCCTAGAATATCATTATATGCTTTAACATTAAGATTTGTACTCATAGAAATTACTAAAGTAGTCAAACCTGTTCATTAGAAGGGGTACCAATACTTTTGACAATATAGTGTATGTCTGATAACGTTGAGTGAAAATGTTCTGAGATCAACATTCTTGGAATGTCTTCATGATGTCTTGATGGATGCTTAAAATAACGTTACAATCACATCAAAAAAACTTTTGAAAATGTTAACGTCCTTAGAATATTAAAAATAATAATAATATTCAAATAACATCATATTTTGGGTGAAAATGAAGTTAGGAGAATGTTGTAAGAAATGTTTTTGTAACCTTTAAATAATGTTTGAATCAAAACTAGACATTTTAACATTTTAGAAACATGTTTGGAAAATTTCCCCACAGCGCTTTCATAAGTTAAATTTGTTACACATCAGGATCAGAATCAGACTGAATATTTAATAAATAAACAAATGCAAATGGCAGAAGATGTGTAGAACTTTCTGATTGATGGATCTTTGAATTATCTGCAAAACAATAATTAATGCTATGAATAATTGTAATTTTTTTATGTTGCTCTTTCCACTATTTTATAGAAGCAGTAAGCTACTGTTGGTCATTGTACTATGATTTTACCTGATGTAACTTTTTACCATGGTAAAACCACTGTAATGCACATTCAACTTTGAATTAATACTTTCTAATTAATACTTTTATTCATCAAGGGTGCATTAAATTAATCAAAAGTGACAGTAAAGACATCTATAATGTCACAAAAGATTTCTATTTCAAATAAATGCTGTTCTTTTGAACTTTCTATTCATCTGTGAATCCTGAAAAATAAAATATATCACAGTTTCCACAAAAATATTGTGCAGCACAACTGTTTTCAACATTGATAATAATCAGAAATGTGTCTTGAGCAGCAAATCAGCATATTATTATGATTTCTGAAGATCATGTGACACTGAAGACTGCAGTAATGATGCTGAAAATACAGCTTTGATCACAGAAATAAATTACAGTTTAACACATATTCACATAGAAAACAGCTGTTTGAAATTGCAATAATATTTCACTGTTTTTACTGTTCTTTTCTGATCAAATAAATGCAGCTTTAATGAGCAGAAGAGACTTCTTTCAAGAAAACCCTAAATATTTGAAAGCTCAGATCTTGGATGTTTTCAGGTTTTACTCGTATCATTTCTCATGGTTTTCTCGTTTCACGCAGCTCTGCAGATGCTGAACTGAAACATTTCATGTTAATGCATGTTAAGTTGATGTAACAGCATCTTTTGTTTGGATAATGAGCTTTACTTTAGTGTTATTCTCTCCACACCTAATTATTCTATTCTTCTATTTATTATAATGGACCTCTTCTATATTTGATTTATACTGAATGTGGAAATGCACGATCCGTTTCTCTGAATGACACAGAATTTAGACGTTTGGTTGGTTATTTTCAGTGTTTGTGAAAGGCTTGTTGAAGGACTCTCTCAAGTAATGGCTCATACAGTAACGTATCTGACTCGTTCCAGTGATACAGTAAACAGGGTTTCTCAGCGCAGCAGCCAAACTCTGAGCGATTACTCAAGAGCACATCTGTTGATCGTTAGCTTGTTTGCGCGAGTGTTCGAGTGGGATGTGAGTGTCTGTTTGTTATCAGCGCACAAGTGTGTAGCTTATATAACAGACTCGTCCCTGAAAACCAGGTTTCTGCCGCATACGGCACACATGTGATCAGGTATCTGGTTTTCCCCTTGACTAAAGGAGATTCGCACGTGTTCTCAGTCAGATGGGCCTCATACAGCAAAAACTCATATTTTTGAAAATATTAATATTTTTGAAATATTTAAATAATATATTCAACATAAAAAAAACTATTTTAAAATGGCCAAAAAATATTTTTTTAAAAACATATTTACATATATCTTTTTTTTTTCTACCAATAGCCTATATTTCTTAGCCAATTTTTTTTATATTTTTTAAAAAATATGTTAAATATAAATGAACCATTTAAAAACATATGTTGCCCTCCTTTATATATACTGTATATATATATATATGAAAATGGCCCAAAAATATATTAGCTAAATATGATTCAAAAAGAGATCAAAAAGACACTTAAAATATATATATATACTTTTATATATATATATATTTGAAGCATTTATAAATATATTTTGGCCTCCATATATTTCAATCAAAGAAAACCCATTTGAATAAAAATAAATCATGAACAGTAGGCTACTGAAATATTGTAAATGTATTTTTTTACCCCTGACATACATTTTTAAATATATTGTATGTATATACAGGTTAAAACTAAATATATAGTCAATTTCAAAAATATATTTCATTGAACTTCATGGTTTACAACAAATATTTGGCATATATTTAAAATATATTTTGGCAAAAAAAAATTATAATATATATATATATTTTTTAATTATTATTATTTTTTGTCATGTGGGGCAGCATCTCAAGAGTGTCTAGCAGCTCATGCAAAAGCTAGTATAGGCATGTAGATGCAGATATAGTCATATCAGAAGGAAAAACCGACCGTGAATGAATGCATGCATTAACTGCAGGTTCATACTTCTAATCTGTGTTGAAATATAAAAGCTGATGTGTTCAGATGTTCTGCTCAGACTTGGCCTCTGTTCTGCTCATGATCTCATGTAAACTAGCAGTGCCCTCGTTAGCATCACAGCGGTGAAACAGCCTTCGTTAGTTCTGCTCTCGGTGTCGAGACTCTTCAGAGAGCAGACGACACACAAACACACACGTGAAGCACAGACTGTAGCTGTACGAGACGCTGAGGTGTGTGTGTGTGTGTGTGTTTACTGAGCTGCGGTTGTGCTATATTTGACAAAACCTTACTTTACAGACATTTGGGAAAGTCCTCGATTAGAAAAATTACCAAATGACCAAAAATGAAAAGTCTAATTGAAATTAAAATGAGTGATGTAAGGGCTGCACAATTAATAGAAATGTACAATAATAATAATAATAATTATTATTATTATATTTTTCTTAAATGGTAATTATTTTATTTTCAAGTAAATCATTATGATAACACCATTTCTCATATTATTTAACATTTTTATTTAATAAAAATAATAATCATAATAAAATAAATTAATCATAATAATAATAAGGATACTAACAATTACAATAAGGAAAATGATAATAAGGATGCTAATAACAATTTGGTCAAAAAAGTTGTGCTTATAGATCAATATGACATTAAAATAATAACAACAACAACAACAAACAACATCATTTATTTATTAATTGATTGATTGATTGATTGTCATATTGATATATAATCACAACATTTTGGCCAAATTGTGTAAACAAGCACAGCAAATCTGGAGCTTTTTTATTTTAAAAATTAAAAAAATATATTGCAATCACAATTTTATCAGAAAATAACACAATATTTTTTTTTTTCCCCAAATCGTGCCGCCCTGCATATACTGTTTAATATAATAACCAAAATATATCTTATCCACATATATGGGTGTTTTCTGAGAAAAGCTTCTGCGTGAATATAATTCATAGACATTTATTGTGGTGGACAGATTAATCGTTGAAAATTAAAAAGTGTCTTTAGAAGTCAATATATTGTTAGTTTTATCTCCATAAGTCCATATCTGAAGGCAGACAGACAGGTTTATCATGTGAAGAGCTTCTCTGTTCCTGCGTTTAAAAACACATCACATGTGAGCCGCTGATTATATTTCATAACAGATACTGTACAGTTATTATTGAACCGAGTCAAGGACTGCAGTCGAGGGCAAAAGAACAGAAATGTTTGCTCTTAAAGGGATCGTTCACCCAAAAATGATCATTCTGTCAATTTCTCATGTTTCAAACCTGTACGGCTGCCTTTTTCTGCAGAACATGAAAAAACATATTTTTGTCCATACAGTAATATTCAATGGCCTCCAATGTTGTTTAGTTCCCAACGTTCTTCAAAACAGATCCTTTAGTGTTCCACAACACAGAAGTCGTACAGGATTGTACAGTAGCAGTACGGTTAATCATGGAGGAAAAACACAATTCTCTCGCAGATGTTTTGTTCCTTCGAGAAATGATGTGTTCTCTCGCAAAACCTTTGCTTTCCCCGAGAAACTGCGTTCATGAAAAACTGCACTGAATTATCTTTTGCAATGATGGAAAATATGAAAAAAAAAAAAATTCATTCTCTTGCAAAAAAGTTTATTTCCTTCGAGAAACTTTGCTTTCGCTCACTAAACCTTTGTGATCCCCAAGAATCTTTGCGTTCGCTCGAAAGGAACTCAAACGTTTTGTTAGCAAATGCAAAGTTTCTTGGGGGAAGAATTTACAAGAGAAAAAAAAACGAAGTTATACTGTTTGATCCAAGTGATTCTTATGATTTTAGTGATCTGGACCTTGGCGACTTAAGCTCTCATGTTACTTCATCATATGCAAAAAATCTAGGTGTGTTGTTTGATTCAGGTCTCAAGTTTGATAAACAAATGAATTCTGTTGTCAAATCCAAAATTTAAGACGTCTTGCAAAAGTCAAACCTGGGGCCGGTTGCATAAAAGGTTTAGACTAGTCTTAAAAGTAAGTCATCTATTTTTTTTCTTTAAGACTAGTCATTTTTTTTTAAATTCGGATACATAAAAACTTAGATTAGTCTATGTTGAATCAAAAATACCAGACTGATTACCCCTTGGTTAACTGCTAGTTGGTCAAACTAGTTCTTAAGACACTGTCTTAACATAGAGGCTAAGTTTATGCAACTTGCCCCTGTTCTTTCTTTAAAGAACTTTGAAATAGTTATCCATGCATTTATTAATTCACGCCTTGATTACTGCAATTCACTGTATTATGGAGCAAATCAATCATCTATCAGTCGTCTTCAAATGGTACAAAATGCTGCAGCTAGGCTGCTGACTGGCAGTAGAAAAATCAATCGTATTTCTCTTATTTTAACCTCTCTGCATTGGCTTCCAGTAAAACTGAGAATAGAATTCAAAATGTTTTTGTTTTTAAAGCATTACACGGCCTAGCACCAACGTATCTTTCTGACATTTTACAGTATCACAATCCTTCTAGATCACTTAGATCAGACAGCCTTGGATTGCTCTCTGTTCGTAGGTCTAGGTTAAAACATCGTGGAGACCGAGCTTTTGCGACAGTAGGCCCTAAACTCTGGAATAGCCTACCGGTATCGATACGAATGGTTCCATCACTTTCCTCTTTCAAATCAAAACATAAACTCATTTTCTTAGCGTGGGTTTCTAATGTATTATTCTAGTGTTTTTGTTTGCTGTTTGAGAGACTGTAACTTGTATTTTTATTCGATGACTCTGATCTGTACAGCACTTTGGTCAACCCTGGGTTGTTTTAAATGTGCTTTATAAATAAAAAATCAATGAAAAAAATGAAATGAATGAAAGTCTCTTGAAGAATGAAAGAAAAAAATGCAAAGTGATAAAACATTGAATTTGATTTTGCATTCCCTCAAGAAATTCGCATCCCTGCACAAGAAATATCGCATATGTGCACAAAAATCTCGAAAGTTTCTTGGGGAAGGAATATGCGAGAGAATGTCTCTTGAATGACCTCAAAATATTTGAGAGAAAACAAAAAAAGCATTGAAAAGTAAAAAAGCATTGAATTATATTTTGCATTCCCCAATAAACTTTGCATTTGCGCACAAAGAACTCAAAAGTTTTGCAAGCAAATGCAAAGTTTCTTAAGGGATCTCAAGACATTTGTGAAAGATTGCAGTTTCTCAAAGGAACGCAAAACGTTTTTGAGAGAACTAAAAAAGCATTAAAAAGTAAAAAAGCATTGAATTATAGTTTGCATGGCTCTCCGTGAACTCGAAAGTTTTGCGAGCAAATGCAACGTTTCTTAGGGGAATAACGTTTCTTGCGAGAGAATATTTCTTGAATTACCTCAAAATAATTGCGAGAGAACAAAAAAAGCATTGAGAAGTAATAAAGCATTGAATTATATTTTGCATCCCCCCAGGGCCGTAGCTAGAGGATTGGGGGCCCCCTGAAAAAATATTGATGTGGGCCCCCCCACACACACATATCATATACTGTACAATATACAAGCATGAAACCAAATTTTTTGTGGTTTTCATAATATCTCAGTTATACAACTAATAAAATATTAGAATTATTCACAGAACATGGGCCTATATAGTATATTTCCTGGATTTTGTGGGGCCCCCTGGGCGGTGGGTGCCCCTAGAATTGTCACCACCTTTCACCCCACTAGCAACGGCCCTGCATCCCCCCTTTAAACTGTGCATTTGCGCACAAAGAACTCAAATGTTTTGCAAGCAAATGCAAAGTTTTGTGAAACATTTATAAAAGAATGCAACATTTCTCAAACAAATGCAACTTTTGTAAGAGAACGAAAACGCATTGATATATATTTTTTTCCTCTCATCATGTCTTTTTAGTGGTCATGTATGGGTGAACGATCCCTTTAAAAGTCATTGTTTTATTGGATCGAACGAGTTCAGTTCAGGTCATTGAAGACTCAAGCCTCTCCATATCTCACCGGACGTCTGACTCACAAAATGCCATTTGTAACATATTTTGTTTCTCTTTCCCTCCGATGTTTTTGGAGCTGGACTCATTGTTTCTCTTCACGTGAAGTATACCGAAAATCGATGTTAAACCAGAGGGCTTACCCCAAAAAAAGCCACACAGGGGCGGCCGGACTGAGCTGGCTTTGTTCTGCGCTGACTAGCATCCAAAGTCAGTCTCTGAACAGAGTGTGCATTGTGTGCTTTTTCCATGAGTAAACCCTGCTTGTCAACACAGCCTCCTCTGCCTGCGAGCCGCGCGCCGCGGAGGAAGACTGCGCCCTTGTGCCCTCGGTGCAAAGAAAAACACGTTCACAAAGAGCCGCTTCACTTTCATGAAAGAGTGTCTGAGATCTCAGATATATGCATTGTTTACAAAGGGCCTTTCTGCGCTTATAAAACTAAGTTCCGCTTACCCTGGAGGTTGTGTGTGTTTGTGTTTGTGTGTGTGAGAGAGAGTGTGTGTGTGTGTGTGTGTGTGTGTGTGTGTGTGTGTGTGAGTGTGTGTGTGTGTGTGTGTGTGAGAGAGAGAGTGTGAGTGTGTGAGTGAGTCTGTGTGTGTGTGTGTGTGTGTGTGTGTGAGAGTGTGTGAGTGTGTGAGTGTGTGAGTGTGTGAGTGTGTGTGAGTGTGTGTGAGTGTGTGTGTGTGTGTGTGTGTGTGTGTGTGAGTGTGTGTGAGTGTGTGAGTGTGTGAGTGTGTGTGTGAGTGTGTGTGTGTGTGAGAGAGAGAGTAAGTGTGTGTGTGTGTGTGTGTGTGTGTGTGAGTGAGTGTGAGAGAGTGTGTGTGTGTGTGTGTGTGTGTGAGTGAGTGTGTGTGTGAGTGTGTGTGTGAGCGTGTGTGTGAGCGTGTGTGTGAGCGTGTGTGTGTGTGTGTGTGTGTGTGTGTGTGTGTGTGTGTGTGTGTGTGTGTGTGTGTGTCTGTGTGTGTGTCTGTGTGTCTGTGTGTCTGTGTGTGTGTCTGTCTGTGTGTCTGTGTGTGTCTGTGTGTGTGTCTGTGTGTGTGTGTGTGTGTGTGTGTGTGTGTGTGTGTGTGTGTGTGTGTGCGCGCGCGCTGCCCAGACATGATGTTAGTGTTGCTAGGTGCTTTATACTATTACACCATTCTGCCTGTGACACATTTGAGCCATTTTCACGAGCAAATATATCACCTTAAATGAAGGCTTTGTGCTTTTGTGTGCCAAACACGAGAGATTTCTCCCGTCGCCAGCGAATAGCTAATTATCCCCGACTGAGGACGTAAATAATGGCACATGCATTAGCCGCTGAATGCATGCATTACTGATTCAATCCAATTTGAATGACAATAAAAGCTCTGATTGCTTTGACCTCTGATGCTCTTTACTGAATCAGTCTGCATAAATATGAACATGCTCACATGGAAACGTTACATAATGGCATTAATGGAGTTTGTAGATGCTAAAATATTCAGATGGTAATTCGCTATTGCTTAACAAGATTTCAGATTGTGCATCTTTAAAGAGGATATCGTGTTGCTCAGATGTTGTTCTTTCACATCTCAGGAGATTTAATGGAGTTCTTGGTTGGTGTTTCATTGGAGTATCAACTTTGTCTCAGATGTTTCTCTTTAAAACTCTTTCTGAGATATAAAAACAGAGCTGGAAAATGAGTGTGGAGAGCAGCTCAGATTGTTTAATGAGAAACGATTGAGTTCGTATTGAGACTTTTTTATCTGAGCACACTTTGAGATGTTTTTGAGATCACTTCTGAAACTCCGGAGGAAATGTGTGAAATTATTGGAGTCTTTCTTGAGAGAAACATCTCATTCATTAAAATTTCTTCTGAGAAATAAATACAGACCCGATTGAGTCACTAGTCGTCCAGAGCTGTTAAATGAATGTGAAGCAGCTCCGATCATTTGATGAGAAAAGACTGAGTTCATATCAAGATCTCTTCTGATTGCAGACTTTGGTATCTTGGCAGATCTGAGCAGAGTTTGAGATGATGTTGAGATTTCTTCTGCAACTCTATGTGTGAGATTACTGGAGTCTTTCTTGAGAGAAACATCTGAGAAAGTCTCAATTTGCTCTCCATTTAATCTTATTAATTAAAATTCAAACAGACTCAAATGAGTCACTAGTCGTCATCCAGAAGAGTACAGAGTTGTACAATGAATCTGAAGCTGCTCAGATTGTTTGATGAGAAATGATTGAGTTCGTATCGAGATCTCATTTGATTGCAGACTTTGGTATCTGAGCACACTTTGAGACGTTGTTGAGATCTTGGGAAATCTCCATATGTGTCCCTGGAGCACAAAAGCAGTCATAAGTAACACAGGTATATTTGTAGCAATAGACAACAATACATTGTATCGGTCAAAATTATCCATTTTTCTTTTATGCCAAAAATCATTAGGATATTAAGATCATGTTCCATGAAGATAGTTAGTAAATTTCCTACAGTATATATATCAAAACTTAATTTTTGATTAGTAATATGCATTGCTAAGAACTTCATTTGAACAACTTTAAAGATGATTTTCTCAATATTTAGATTTTTTTGCACCCTCAGATTCCAGATTTACAAATATTGTCCTATCATAACAAACCATACATCAATGGAAAGATGATTTATTCAGCGTTCAGATGATGTATAAATCTCAATTTCACAAAATTGACCCTTATGACTGGTTTTGTGGTCCAGGGTCACATTTGCGCTCCATTTAATCTCATTGCTGTTTAGATTATATTGTCATTGAGAAAAAATGCTCTTACTTTAATGACAGAAACTCTTCTGTCCTTCTGAGAACATTTTGGTATTTTTATCATGATAGCATCTGGAAAACCGTAGTATTACCATAGTACTATAGTTCAAAACCATGGTACTTTGATATATATTATGGTACAGACTAGTATGATTGCTATATTTATATAGCATGGTATGCACATGGTACTACGTAGAATGCTTTATGGTGTGGAAACCACACTATTAAGAGTCTTAATGCATTCATTCAGCTCCAGGACAGAGATGAATTCAGAGCGTTTCTGCCGTTAACGTGAGCGTCATTTTCCTCCGTGACAATATTCAGAGAGGAAGTTGATCAATGTGAGCTCTGTGTGGAGCGGAGCTAAAGCAAACACCGTGCTACAGATACTGTATTTATTCAGTGGTTTCTGCGGCTCGATCGCAGCCGACACATTTCCTATGAGCCGCATACACACTGCCTCTATTCTCTGCCTCGTTTTGGGCTTTAAATAACCTAATATTCTGTTGATTAACAGTCTCTGTGACCCAGAAACCCGTTCGGGACTGTCCCGATTGTCATCTTGTTGCAGTCATGTGGGATTATCCGGGATTCTGACCATCGACTCGGTCGGTCGCTGCTGTTTTTGAGGGGATGGAAACTTCATCAGTAAAGCCACTGACTTCTGGAAGATACCGCTGTGCAAATCATGTTATGCAATTTGATCATTTCAGGCTGTTTTATTTTCTTTCCCAGCAGCAGACGGAGGATACTGAACTATGCAACTGGTTTAGTTTGTAAACATATGTTTCTTAGGCTTTCATTAAAGGCGTTCACGTCACACACAAGGCGTTATGTTCAAAAACAACAAGACTGATTAGAAAGGAACAAGCTTGAGATGTTTGTTTAAAAGTTGGCATGCATCTTATTACAGTGCATGCAATGCAACGGGCGACAATTTAAAATTCAGACAATAATAACCAACCTCCGTCATTCTGCTGATTTGTAAAAAAAAAAATGTTTTAAGTTGTATGTATCTGCCCTAATGCACTCATCAAAATAACAAAAGCAGTCAAATGTCAAAAAAATGTCATGCAAAAATGCATCATTTAACAAAGGAGTAGAAATCAGGATTAGGTATAAAATAATGTCTTCAGAATCACTCTTGCATGTGAAAATGGGCTGAGAATTGATCAAATAGTTGTAATCTGGCTCAGATGAAGACAGGAATCATGTGTTATTCTGATGATTAAAGGAGAATACAAAACTTCTTCACCTCACGAATGCTCATCAAAAGCAAAAATGCTACAAAATGCATTATATATTGTGAGGACATATATTGTGACATAAAATCAGCAGCACAAAATTTGTAAGAAACAAGTATTGGATTTCATCCAGCAAATAAGATGCAATGCAGTCTAATAGTAATAATAATTTTATTTTATATGGCATGTTTAAAGCAAGTTTCTCAAAGTGCAAATAAAACTAAACATGCATAGCGAGAGAAATCAAATAAAAGCTATCCTGAAATACTATATATGTCTTGAGATAATATTTAAATAACTCTTATCCGAAGAGTTTTAAAGCATGAACAGAAAAGACTGTCGCATATGCAATATGAGACATTATTGCTCATATTCATCCATTATTTTTAGTGGAGTCTTCTTCCTTTGATAAGGACTGTTAAATAAAGTAAATCAACTCATCATTTCTGTAACAAGGAGTCAGAGGCAGTCGGATCCATTTGCAGTGTTTATTAAGATCGGTGTCAAAACAGGCAGAAGTCGAACAACAGCGTCAGGGATATCACAGAGAATCAGAATCATAAACGAATACCAGGCAGGGGTCAGGGCAGGCAGCAGGCTAGGATCAGGTCAGAGGCAGGATATACAATCAAAGGGGCAGGCGGCAGAGAATCTCAAGGGTCAAAGCAGTCCAGGATCAAACACAGGTAAACAATCAGGATAAACGCTCGGAATTGCAAGACGGGGCTAAACAAGACTTCGCGTTGGGTAGGTGTGAGAGTGTGGCTTAAATAATGGGGATAATGAGAATCACCTGGCGGTGATTAGTCCTAGGTACGGGGTGTGTGGGTAATGGAGTCCATGAGAGTACTAGTACTCAGGTGAGGGTGCCCTCCGGTGGTGATCAGAGAGAGCCACAGAGGCCTGACTTGTGACAGAGCCCCCCCCCCTGCGAGCGGCTCCCGAAGCGAGAACGATCTGGACGCCGAGGTCTTCCACGGGGTCTTGGTGCTGGTTTATCAGGGTGGTTTCGATGAAACTCGGTGGTAAGGTTGGGATCCAAGATGTCCTGGGAGTTTACCCAGGAACGTTCTTCGGGACCATACCCCTCCCAGTCTATAAGGTACTGGAGAACCCTGCCTCGGCGTCGTGAATCTAGGACCTCTCGCACTTGATAAGCCACCTCGCCGTCCACGACAATGGGAGGGGTGCTCTCCTCGGCGGCCTCCTCTAGGTCCCTCTCTCCTCTCGAACCACCGGCGGCCTTGAGCAGGGAAACATGAAAAGTGGGTGAGATACGGTAATTTGCAGGTAATGCTAAACGATATGAGACTGGGGTAATCTGTCTAAGAATTTTGAATGGACCCACGTACCTAGGGTTGAGTTTCTTGCAGGGACGACGGAGACGAAGGTCTCTGGTTGAGAGCCACACCCACTGACCAGGAGAAAGGTTCGGTCCAGCTCTGCGGTGACGGTCAGCTTGCTCCTTTACTCTCCTTACTGCCCGTTGAAGGTGTACATGGGCGGTGTTCCAAGTCTCCTCGCTCCTTCTTAGCCAGTCGTTGACAGCTGGAAGCTCTGAGGGTTCACCTGACCAGGGGAATAGTGGAGGTTGAAATCCGAGAATGCATTGGAATGGGGTAAGTCCAGTTGCTGCTTTCCTGAGTGAGTTCTGCGCATACTCTGCCCATATGAGATATCGACTCCAATCATTCTGGTTGTTGTGGCAGTAGGAGCGAAGGAAGCGAGTGAGTTCCTGGTTCAGTCTCTCGACCTGGCCATTGGATTCGGGGTGGTATCCTGAACTGAGGCTGACATTGATATTGAGTTGCTGGCAGAAAGCTTTCCAGACCCGTGATGTGAATTGTGGTCCCCTATCAGAGACGATGTCCTCTGGGAGGCCATAAAACCTGAATACCTGTTGTATCAGAGCTTCAGCTGTCTCGAATGCTGTGGGTAATTTCGTGAGAGGGATTAGACGGCAAGCCTTGGAGAAACGGTCGATCACGGTGAGTATGGTGGTGAAGTGATTAGAATTGGGCAAATCTGTTACGAAGTCGATGGCTATATGGGACCATGGTCGTTGGGGAATGGGAAGAGGTTGAAGGAGACCTGCCGGACGATGATGGGATGACTTGGAGACGTTGCAAATGTCACATCTCTGCACGAACCGTGTTACATCTGATTGGAGGGTCGCCCACCAGAAGCGATTCGAGACGAGTTGAATGGTAGCATTGATACCTGGATGACCAGCGCTGGGGAGTTCGTGAACCCACTGCATGACCCTGAGGCGTAGAATAACAGGAACGTAAGTTCGCTCAGGCGGGCATTCGACTGGGGCTGGATCATTGATGAGGGCTTCGGAAATCTCAGTCATGATATCCCACTGGACGGGTGCTAGAATGATTGTAGTAGGCAGAATGGGTCCGACTGTGTCTGAAGT
The DNA here is from genome assembly GCA_027422415.1 of Schizothorax lantsangensis. Classification (NCBI taxonomy): domain Eukaryota; kingdom Metazoa; phylum Chordata; class Actinopteri; order Cypriniformes; family Cyprinidae; genus Schizothorax; species Schizothorax lantsangensis. Next base: position 30,925,538 of record CM049858.1, read on the forward strand.
GGGGAGATGGTCGAACTGTCTTGATAGGGCATCTGCTTTACCATTCTTGGATCCAGGTCGATATGTTACCTTGAACTCAAAACGTGAGAAGAACAGGGACCATCTTGCTTGTCTGGGGTTAAGCCGTTTGGCGGTCCTGATGTATTCAAGATTGCGATGATCTGTTAACACGAGGAATGGTAATTTCGCCCCCTCCAACCAATGCCGCCACTCCTCAAAGGCGGCCTTCATGGCTAATAATTCTCGATCACCCACATCGTAATTCCTCTCTGCTGGGTTGAGTTTGCGGGAGTAGAAAGCGCATGGGAAGAGTTTGGGTGGACTACCGTGACGCTGGGAAAGCACTGCCCCGATTCCAGTGTTCGAAGCATCCACCTCAACTGTGAATTCCAGGTCTGGATTGGGGTGATGTAAGATGGGAGCTGAAGTAAACCGTTCCTTTAATTCTTTGAAGGATTGTTCGCTGGCCTGTGTCCAGTTTAGACGTTGTCTCCCCCCCTGAAGTAAAGATGTGAGGGAGGCCGCTACCACACTGAAGTTCCTGATAAAGCGTCGATAGAAATTAGCAAATCCAAGGAAACGCTGCAGTTCCTTTACCGTTGTGGGTCTATCCCAATTGAGCACTGCCTGCACTTTACTGTCCTCCATGGTAACCCCCTCAGAGCTGATGACATAGCCCAAGAATGATATTTGTGTCTGGTGGAACTCACATTTCTGTATCTTGGCGTACAGTTGGTGTTTAATGAGCCGCTGGAGTACTGCCTTGACGTGCTTCACGTGGGTTTCAAGGGAGTCAGAATATATCAATATATCGTCAATGTAGACAATGACGAACTGATTCAGCATGTCCCGGAAGATGTCATTGATAAATGCCTGAAATACCGAAGGACTGTTGGCAAGCCCGAAGGGCATAACCCGGTATTCATAGTGCCCAGAAGTGGTCGAAAAGGCTGTCTTCCACTCATCTCCCTCTCTAATTCGAATTAGGTTGTAAGCACTGCGCAGGTCAAGTTTAGTGAAGAACTTAGCAGTGCGGAGCTCCTCCAGAGCGGCGGGTACTAAGGGTAATGGATAGCGAAATTTGATAGTGATGTCGTTGAGAGCTCGATAATCAATGCAGGGTCGAAGACCTCCGTCCTTCTTCTTGACGAAGAAAAACCCCGCTGATGCTGGAGATTTAGATGGTACAATGAATCCCTTTGATAACTCCTCCTCTATATAGTGCTTCATCGTCTCTGACTCGGGCTGTGAAAGGGGAAAAATTCTGCCTCTGGGGAGCGTTGATCCTGGGATGAGATCTATGGCACAGTCACTAGATCGATGTGGAGGGAGTTTGGAAGCTTTAGCTTTACTGAAGGCCTCAGATAGATCCTGGTATTCGAGGGGTAGTTTGGAGAGATCCTTGAGATCGAGCCTCTCCTCCACGGGAAGAACAGTGGATTTTATGTTTGAAGTCAGACAGTGATGCTGGCAGAACTCTGACCATTGAAGAATTTGTGGTGGTGACCATGAGATGCGGGGATTGTGTCTCTCCAGCCACGGTAAGCCCAGGATGATGGGAATCTGAGGAGAGTCAATGGCGAACAGTCTTATGGATTCGGTGTGCAAGATTCCGGTTTGAAGTTTGAGTTCGTGAGTCAGATATTTGATCCTCCCAGAACCCAGCTGCCACCCGGGATTCACATGGAATGAGAGGGAGATTATGAGCATTTGCAAATGCAGTATCAATAAAATTCCCCGCTGCCCCAGAATCGATCATGGCTACAGTTTCGATTCTCTCCTCGTCATTGTTAATAGTGATGGGAATACCAAAAGAAGTACAGCCATTAAAGTTAGTACTCACCGAAGTGGGATATCGCCGGGATGGGCGAGTGGAACAGGCATCCCTCAGATGCCCTGATTCCCCGCAGTATAGGCACAGATGTTGGCGGATACGTCTCTCTCTCTCTTCAGCAGAGAGACGGGTGACACCGACCTGCATAGGTTCTGGTTCTGGGAGTCTCTGAGTGACGGGTAAAGGTAGGGCTGGGCGACGAGTGCGTCGCGCACGCATCAAGTTATCAATTCGGATGGTTAGCTCCATGAATTGCTCTAAGGTTCTCCCCTCATCACGGCAGGCCAGTTCCGATTGAAGCTCCTCGTTGAGTCCCCTTCGGTAGAACAGCTTGAGGGGTTCATTATCCCAGCCAGTCTGAGCAGCGAGGGTGCGGAAAGTGAGGGTGTAATCCGCCGCGGTGTTAGTGCCCTGGTGTAGAGCGATCAACTCCTCTCCGACCTCCTTTCCACTGGCTGAATGCTCGAATACTTCGCGGAACTGACGAAGGAAGGTGTTATAAGAAGGAAAGGACAAGCTATTTCCCTCCCATATCGCTGTAGCCCACTTCAACGCTCTGCCGGTAAGCAGTGAGCACATAAATGACACCTGGCTGTCATCGGTGGGGAAGGAGAGAGGTTGTTGATGAATGTAGAGGTAACATTGCATAAGAAATCCTTTACATTTCTCTGGGGATCCGTCAAATTTATCAGGAAGCGAGAGTCGTGGGGTATGAGGAGTGGCTGACACCGGTGCTGGTGCAGGTGGCGCGGCGTTTGATGGCGGATTTGCCACGTGGAGATTTTGCAGCGTCCTCACTAATTCCTCGGTGAGTGAGGTTAATTTCTGTAGCTGTTGATGGTGAGTGGCTAACATCGAGGCTTGGGCTGATACTTCGGAGGAGAGCTGCGTTATCACTGCTGGATCCTGGTATGGCGAAGTCTTCTGTAACAAGGAGTCAGAGGCAGTCGGATCCATTTGCAGTGTTTATTAAGATCGGTGTCAAAACAAGCAGAAGTCGAACAACAGCGTCAGGGATATCACAGAGAATCAGAATCATAAACGAATACCAGGCAGGGGTCAGGGCAGGCAGCAGGCTAGGATCAGGTCAGAGGCAGGATATACAATCAAAGGGGCAGGCGGCAGAGAATCTCAAGGGTCAAAGCAGTCCAGGATCAAACACAGGTAAACAATCAGGATAAACGCTCGGAATTGCAAGACGGGGCTAAACAAGACTTCGCATTGGGTAGGTGTGAGAGTGTGGCTTAAATAATGGGGATAATGAGAATCACCTGGCGGTGATTAGTCCTAGGTACGGGGTGTGTGGGTAATGGAGTCCATGAGAGTACTAGTACTCAGGTGAGGGTGCCCTCCGGTGGTGATCAGAGAGAGCCACAGAGGCCTGACTTGTGACAATTTCCATCATTAGCGATACTAAGCAGTAGATTTGTGCAGCTGTCATTGTATGTTAGTCCTGCACGTCTGATTCCACACAGCTGGTGTGTTTTATTTCCACAACATCATGAAGTAAGCCGTGTTTAAATGCCTGTAGTAGCTGCTGCTCCTGTAATAGCAGCACAGCTCCTCAATCTCCCACTTTTCTTTTCCTGAACGGCGTCCAAAATACACCCTGGAGAATCACAGCAACTCCATAGCCGTCTCAGAGCATCATATTCCCGACCGCACACAATGAGGGAATTACAAACACAATGCAGTCAATGAGGAGAGTGTTCATGCTGATGAATGAAGGAACGAGCCGATGAAGGCATTGTGTCGATTAGTGTTCAGATGAAAGGAATGATTCAGGGGTTCCCACAGGATTATCTGAGACTAAGGTGGGCTTCTGTCCCGCTGAGATGGGTGTGGAAGAATATTTTGTGCTTTTTACAGTTAAATGCATCAATCTTGTGCACTTTGACAACAAAATTAAGAACTTCAACCACTTTTCACTGACCAAACTGAACAGAGTAAAAAACATTCACATCACATGCATACTGGTGTAATTAATAGTAATAATAATATCATTTTATATTATACTGCTGTCCTAGGAATAATAATAATAAAATATTATATTATACTGCTGTCCTAGGAATAATAATAATAATAATACAATTTTATATTATACTGCTGTCCTAGGAATAATAATAATTATTATTATTATTTTTATTTATATTATACTGCTGTCTTAGGAACAATAATAATAATGTTATATTATGTTGCTGACTTAAATAATAATAATACATTTATATTATGTTGCTGTCTTAGGAATAATAATAATAATATAATTGTATATTATACTGCTGTCCTAGTAATAATAATAATAATAATGATACAATTTTATATTATACTGCTGTCCTAGGAATAATAATAATAATAAAAATAATAATAATAATAATAATAATACAATTTTATATTATACTGCTGTCTTAGGAATAATAATAATAATAATAATATTTAATCATAATAATTATGTTGCTGACTTAGGGATAATAATAATAATAATAAATTTCAATTTTGTTGCTGTCTTAGTGATGATAATAATACTAATACTAATACTACTAATAATATGCTGTCTTAGGAATAATAATAATAATAATAATATTTAATCATAATAATTATGTTGCTGACTTAGGGATAATAATAATAATAATAAAATTTCAATTTTGTTGCTGTCTTAGTGATGATAATAATACTAATACTACTAATAATATGCTGTCTTAGGAATAATAATAATAATTATTATTATTATTATTATTTCTGAAAAATAAAAAATATATATTTCAATTATTTATTGATTGATTTTACCATTTTACATTACAGTAGTAAAATTACAATACTTAACTCTTAAAAACAGCAAGAGTTAAACCCTCAGACTTTTATTTTGGCACAATCCTGCAGGGAGAGAGACCTGTAAGTTTCTGTCACAACTGGGTTACAAATGTTTCTCATTACAGTTCCAGTGAAATGCTGTAATCTTCATGCAGCGCAACAGACCATATCTACTTATTTAATTCAATTTAAACAGCTTTTTGTGATTTGGTAAGCGCTCTGAGCCATATCGGGATTTCGTGGTTCGATTGACAGATGCTTTGGCAAAACACCATGTTGGAGATCTTATTTTCAGTTCATTTTGAAACCAAAGTCTAGCTAATTAATGGGAAATGCTGATGTTTATGGTTTCCTTTTTTGCCTCCAAAACATGATTTCATTTCATAATGTTCCTGAAACATGCAGATGGTTGCTCTGAGCACAACAAACATCAGATGAAGTGAGTCGTACTGTTTTTATCCATCTTTTGCAGCGATTACAGCAGCACATCTCTCTGGAATAATGTCAATATATTTCCTGAGAACGTCAACACTAATGTGATCCCATGCCTTCTACCCCTAGTGAAAAATAAATACACTTAAATGTATTTGAAATACATTTATTTCATGCTAAGTATACTACAAATACATTTTCATATTTATGCACTTAATAAAATGCCCTGCAATTGTACTTTTAGTATACTAACCTTTTATACGTAAACTAATTTTGTGCTTAATGCACTTTAAATATGAGAAAGTAGTGCTGAAGTACAACTAAAGACATACTTAGTATATTTTATTGTGCTAAAGTGCAACTATTGCAAGTATACTTCAGGTACACTTTAAATATTTAGCATTTAAAGACCGATATTATTCAATGATCATACAATCCTCATCAAAAGAGACATTAAAACATGTTTTAGACTTAATATTAAGAAAAGTGCATTGTGCACAAGTAGTATGCCAAGTAAAGTTTAATTATAATTTGTATATCAGTAAGTCTCGAGTTAACTGTCTGAACTACTTAGTATGAAATAAATGTATTTTTAATTATATTACTTTTTTACTAGAACAACTCAAGCCAAAGGCTTTCCTTTGAATGTACAATAGATCTGTCCAGTTTATTTTCTAACTCACCCCAAATTTGCTGGATGGGTTGAGGTCTGGACTTTGAGGGGTCAGTCCATCATTTTCAATGTCCAGCAGATTCCTTCCGTCGCAGGTAGTTCTGGAAATAGTTTGTTTTATGGGTATTGTAATGGTCAATTCAACAAAATCAACGGAATCGGATGTTATATCACATTAGGTATTAGTTTATATTGCTCTAATTCTAGCTAAAAAAGCTATTCTGCAACATTGGAAAACTAAGCAATCATTAAATGTTAACCATTGGCTGAATTTGAATTTGTTGGAAAGGATGGCGATCACTTATTTGGAATTATGGTAATTCGTTTTTTTTTCCTTCTCTCTTGTGTGGAAAATAATAAGGTCTTTAGGATGAAGGCAGGGAGTTAATCATCACACATTCCGGATCGGGTAATGTGTTCCGGCATTTGTTCCCGGATGGATTTGCTGCATTATGGATTTTCACCGTTTCACACACAACCCGTAAAGATAAAGACACGTATTTGACGTTTAAAGCCACGCACCATTTCACTAAACTGGAGAATGATTTCAGCTCAGCGCGGATAGTGAGGAGCTCCCTGTGTGCTTCATTCCAGTTTACACATTTTTCGTCGTGTGAACGTTGATCTGCCTTCAAAAATAAAACATCGAACGATAAAGTGCGTCATCACTACGTGCACCCTTTACGGCATTGATCCGGCTTTTGTTCACACAGCGCTCGTTCCGGGACTGAACCCGGCAATGTTACTAGGTCCCCAACCCGGGATCAATCCCGGAATTAATCCCGGGATGTGTTTGCGTTCACACAGAAGGCACTCCGGCAATTTTCCGGGACCAACATGCAGTGTGAAAGGGGCTTATGTAACTTCTGTATTATGTGAATTGGGAATTGTATTGAGTAACTGGCATCATGTTCTTTTTTGTTTGTTTTTTCTCTCCGTTTATGTGTGTGTATGTTACTGTATGTTATAAAAATTTTGGCCACCACTTAAATGCGTGTGTGTGTGTGTGTATGCCAAGTGTCTTCCCTCTTATATTCTGTTTCACAATGAAGAACACTTTGGTTAATTTCCACCACTGACTTAACCTCTCTATCTGTTTCCTACAACTCAATTGTTTGTGTGAAACACTGTGTGTGTGTGTGTGTGTGTGTGTGTGTGAGTGTGAGTGTTTGTGTGATCTGTGTGTGTGTGTGTGTGTGTGTGTGTGTGTGTGTGTGTGTGTGTGTGTGTGTGTGTGTGTGTGTGTGTGTGTGTGTGTGTGTGTGTGTGTGTGTGTGTGTGTGTGTGTGTGTGTGTGTGTGTGTGTGTGTGTGTGTGTGTGTGAGTGTGAGTGTGAGTGTGAGTGTGAGTGTGAGTGTGAGTGTGAGTGTGTTGTCATTGAGGTTGGCTGCTGTTTTGATCTGTATTTGGATATCTGCTATCTTTCCAAACTGCTGAAATATCAGCCATTGGTTGAAGCTATCCATCAACTTGACTATCATTGTAAGTTAATGACCCTAGTATTTGGAAGTTTAGGTCATGTGCATAAGAATGTGATTAAATACCAACCACTCCTGAATACCATTCCAGAGGTAGGTTATCGAGGCCGACTACTTGTTTTCATATTTGGTAGCTTTTAGTAGCTTAGGACACACACACAGGCTGGTTGTGAGAGGGCTTCAACAACTTGGGATGTCCAGAAAGAGAGCTAAGTGTTTAGCAAAGTACTGTGCTTTGTCTGCTATCATAGGCAGTCGCCATATATGGTGGAGATGTTGTTATTAATACCCATAACAGCTAAATGACATGCTTGATATTATGAAGATCTGCTGTATGCCACTGGACAGGCCTGGATTGTCTAATCGGGAGTCTGTTTTTGGCCACGAGGGCCGGTCATGTCATGCCACTGGAGTTGAAATATGGATGTCTGTATTTAAGGCATCAAAGAAGCGTCCCGAATGAAAGCTATAACACAGTTTGTCCCGTATTCGCAGGCATACACCATATGACCACCAGACTATATGAATAACAAATTCTCAATTGATAATTATTCATTATTTTTATGCAAATTATTGTTTTATTTGTGAATGTAGCCGTTTGAGGAAGGAACTTTTAGTTCAGCGTGCCATTGTTTAAAAAAATATTATTGACTGACGTTTCAGTTCAGCTGTTATGCTTTCAAATTTCTTGCTATTTGTATGTACAGTATGTAATTTCACAGTATTTTCACCTCCTAAATTACTACACTACTTGTGCAGTCACAACTCTATAATGGTACAATTTACTCAGGCCGATGATGTTTTTTTTGTATGACATTAGAATAAATAGGTTAAGCAAAACAAATGTGATTATTTCTAAGAACTTTTTAACTGCAGGCAGACATTATCATACAGTACAAATATTTTTTTTGGAGATATGCGAGCAAAAAATAACATAAAAAAATATAGAAAGCGATAATGGATAATAATGGATAATAGAAAGCGCAAAGGCGGCGCTGCAAAGATCAGTATAAAAAAAGGCCTGTAGAAAAATATAATGAATTACAAGGCAGTTTTAATTATATTATTGAAGTTTTAATTATATTATTGTAATAGCTATAGTCAGTCGTGAACTAAAGTGGGCTAAACTCCAGGGCTGATAATGAGTCCCACTCCAGCCCTGCCTCTGGACCATGATTTTTTACATGTATTTAACTGCATCTGTAATATTTATGTCCCTGTAAATCATTTATTTTAAGTGGACTGAAATTGTTCAAATGTGTGTGTGTGTGTGTGTTCTCAGAGGATCTGAAGTGTGCTGGAATCACCTGTACACCGCTGTCCGTCCCCGTCTGCCCGTCTGATTCAGTCCTGACCCGCAGCTACACGCCGCCGGCCGGATGCTGCCCGACGCTCCCTTCTCAGTGTGCATGTGATGGCTGTCCACCTCCTCCGGCCTGCAGCGACGGGCGCAGGGCAGTGCTGCTTAACGAGGGCGCCGGCGCGCCGGGAAACTGCTGCAACACATACACCCCCTGCCAGAGTCCTAGACTAAAAAATCCCTGTAAAGACAACCTGAGAGATCCCTGCTTGTATTGAGGGTCTGCCTAGTCCTAGACTAAAAAATCCCTGCATTCACCCCACATATACCGGTTTCCAGACAAGGCTTAAGCCTTCTAGACTAAAAAATCCCTGCATTCACCCCACATATACCCCCGGTTTCAAGACAAGGCTTAAGCCTAGTCCTAGACTAAAAAATCCCTGCATTCACCCCACATATACCCCCGGTTTCACAGACAAGGCTTAAGCCTAGTCCTAGACTAAAAAATCCCTGCATTCACCCCAAAACCCCCGGTTTCACAGACAAGGCTAAGCCTAGTCCTAGACTAAAAAATCCCTGCATTCACCCCATATACCCCCGGTTTCACAGACAAGGCTTAAGCCTAGTCCTAGACTAAAAAATCCCTGCATTCACCCCACATATACCCCCGGTTTCACAGACAAGGCTTAAGCCTAGTCCTAGACTAAAAAATCCCTGCATTCACCCCACATATACCCCCGGTTTCACAGACAAGACTTAAGCCTAGTCCTAGACTAAAATGTAAGTCTGAGCTGTTTCAACTGAAATAAACTCGCACCGACTGATCTTAAAATATATCAGTGCCTTTGTTTTGTCTCAAGATGCACATCAGTAATGTTTTTTTTCTAAGCATGTTTATAAAAAGTACTTAAATGTCCTAATTGAACTATGGCTTAATCCTGGCTTAGTCTAAACCCTGTCTGTGAAACCAAGCCATAGTCATTTATAATAAATACTATACATACTATACATAAATACTATACATATAATAAATACTATACATACATACTATAGTAAAGTACTTGAATTAATTTGTTGTGGTAATTCTATAGTTGCTTTGGTAATATAACAACTATAGTAATATAAACAAATTACTTTAAGTTTTCTACAACTATAGGGTATATTATACTACAATACACTACTACAGTTTACTGTAGTAAAAACTAAAGTATACTACAGTATTTATTACAGTTTATCAGTTCACTATAGTTAATACTACAGTATGCTGTAGCATTCATTAACAAAGTGTTGTAAATACTATAATATATACAGTATAATACACTTTACTATAGTATGGTTCAAAAACACTAGCATTTACTATAAATTACTATAGTATTTTTTTCATGTGGGACTCTAAAAAAAAAAAAATGTAAAAATCAGGCACAATATACTGTATAATTCGAAGGAATTTTTCCATATTTATTTTTTACAGGTGTTTTACCAGTATTTTGAATTGTATACTTCATTGCATTGTGTTTTAATTTCTTTTAAATTGTGTTAACAGAAATGTCCATAAATTTAATGGATAATATCATGTGTAATGAGCTGCCAGTACTTTTTCTGTTATTTTATGGATATATTTTTACAGTGTATTTTAATGCAGAAGTGTGTTTATAATCAACTTAATTCCAAGTTCATTTGAAAGGAATCCATGTTTACAGCATGTTTTCATGTTAACCATCAACAGTGATGTGACCGGATTATTTAGTCCGTCGTTGTTTTCTGGCTGTGATTTTACAGACATGATGATGGAGGAAAAATTATATTTCAATGCTCATGTGTTCCCTTGTAAAACTTTTGCGTTTCCCCCAAGAAAAGTTTTGTTTCTTTGCAAAACTTTTGCATTCCGCTTTATGTTTGTTCATAAAACTTTGTGTTCCCCTAAAAAAGCTTACGTTCGTTCACAAATTTAGTTTCTCCAAAAAGTTGACATTTGTTCGCAAAACTTGTATTTCCATCAAATAAGTTTGTTCATTCACAAAAGTTTTGCATTCCTCTTTACGATAGATTGCAAAACTTTGTTTGCTCACATTTTTTTGCATAACCCTTTACATTCGTTTGCAAAACTTTACATTTGCGTTCGCCTTTACGTTTGTTAAAATCACTTTGCATTCCCTTGCAAAACTCTTGTATTCCTCTGAAAAAGTTTCCATGTGTTCGTAAAACTTTTGCTTTCCCCTTTACGTTTGTTCCCAAAAACTTTACTGTCACTTGCAATACTTTTGCATTTTCTTTACGTTTGTTTGCAAAACTTTACATTCACTCGCAATACTTCTGCATTCCCCAAAGTAACTTTGTGTTCACCTGCAAAACTTTTGTGTTTCCCTGAGTAGCTTTGCATTTGCTCAGGAAACTTTGCGCTTACTTGCAAGACTTTTGCATTAACCCAAAACTTTTGTGTTTCTTGAGTAACTTTGCGTAAACTTGCAAAACTTTTCCATTATTCCGGGTAACTTTGCGTTTGCTCGCAAAATTTTGGGTTCTCCCAACTAACTTTGAATTTGTTCCCAAAATGTTAGCTTTTTTTAAAATAAAAACATTGCATTCACTTACAAATCTTTCACATTCCCCCATGAACCTTTGCGTTCTCTCCCAAAACTTTTGCATTCTGAAGTAATGTTCGCTCGCAAAACTTCGTGCTTCCATTGATATCTTTTGAGTTCTTTCCCAAAATGTTTGCATTCCCCTTTGCCTCAATAGAAACACTGCATTCGCTTGACTTTGCATTTGCTTGCAATACTTTTGTGTTTCCAAGACTAACTTTGCATTCGCTCACAAAACTTGTGATGGAAATAATATGAGGTGAGAGGAAAACTGTATTTTAATGATTATTTGTGCAACTCAATACTTATGTGAGAGAATGCAAATGTTTTACGAGTGAATGCACAGTTTCTCTGGGAACGCGGGAAGTTTTGTGAGTGAATGCAAAAGCATTAAAATATCATTTGTCCATTCGTCTCATATTTATTCCATCATCAGTTCACTTTAGGGTGTCAGACATGTTATTTGGCGCAGCATCACAGCTGCTAGTTACAGGAAACACTGAGATACTCCTGTGAGATCTGGACAGACAGGAAGTGATGAGGTGTGATAAAGAGGCGGGGTCAGTGAGACGTGGCCTCTGTGTTTACTCTGTCAGCGTCAAATATTCCCTGTTTTACTAACAATCCAAATTCCCATGTCGGCCTCTCGGCCCGCCGCTAAATGTGTGCTGCCTCCTGGAACTAATGGACTTAAGGAGAAGCGCAGCGGGCGGAGGAAAACTGCTTACGCATCAGTCTAAAGAACAGAAGCAGAGGATGATGGGAAGGTTCAACAGGTCACTGATGGGAATGTGTGTGTGTGTCTTGAGTCAGTGTGTGAGAATGAGAGCGAGTGTGTTACAGAGAAAGAGCTGTGTGTGTAATTTGCTATTTTTATATGTAATATAATTGTAATTATATTGTGAGTTTTGGGCAAGAAAAATTTATTTGTAAAATATTTATATAAATACCTAAATTTAAATTATGTACAACATAATATATACAGTGCCCTCCACTAATATTGACACCCTTGGTAAATATGAGCAAAGGCGGCTGTGAAAATAAATCTTCATTGTTGATCTTTTTTATCTTTCATTCAAACAATTCACAAAAATATGTACCTTTCCAATTGAAAATAATCTTATGGTGAAATAAATGTTTTTCTCCAATGCATGCTGGCCACAATTATTGGCACCCCTAGAAATTCTTCTGAGTAAATTATCTCTGAAGTATATTCCCATTCATATTTACATTTTTTAGCACACCAGGGTGACTAGGAGCATGACATTGTCCAGCCATGACTTTCTGTTCCACAGTATTATAAAATGGTCAAATTCCCTTAATCATCCATCACAAGGAGTAAAACCAAAGAATATAGTTCTGATGTGCAGAACAAGATTGTTGAGCTTCACAAAATAGAAAGCGGCTGTAAGAAAAGAGCTAAAGCATTGAAAATCCCCATTTCCACCATCAGGGTAATAATTAAGAGGTTCCAATCAACTAAAAATGTTACAAATCTGCCTGGAAAATGATGTGTGTCTATATCGTCCTAATGCACGGTGAGGAGGAGAGTTTGAGTGGCCAAAGACTCTCCAAGCATCACAGCTGGAGAATTGTAGAGATTAGTTGAGTCAGATCAAACAAGCCCCTAAATCACCACATGTTGTTCGGGAGGGTTTCTCTGAAAAATTCTCCTCACTCATCCAAAAACAAACTCCAGCAAATTCAGTTGTCAGACATGACTGGAACTTCAAATGGCACTGGCTTCTATGGTCAGATGAAACTGAAAAAAGAGCTTTTTGGCAGCAAACCCACCAGTGAGTTTAGTACAAACAGGGGTACCCCATGTCCACGGTTAAATATACTGCTGGATCTTTAATGTTGTGGGCCTGTTTTTCTGCCGGAGGTCCTGGATATCTTGTTCAGATGCATGGCATCATGGATTCTATCAAATACCAACAGAGACTGACTCTGTTAGAAATCTTATAATGGGCCGTGTGTGGATCTTCCACCAGGATGTGTCACTGAGACTTTTGCCATGGCCGTCCCAGTCCTCTGACCTGAACCCTACAGAAGATGAGTGAGGTGAACTGCACCGTCATGGAGCTGTGAATCTGAAGGATCTGGAGAGATTCTGGATGAAGAAATGGTCTCTGATCTCTTGTCAGGTGTTCTCTAACCTCATCAGGCATTATAGGAGAAAACTCAGAGCTGTGGGAAAAGGACGTCGCAATAATTGGGTGCCAATAATTGTGGCATGAAATAGTGAAAGCATTTATTTCATCATGAGATCCCCCGCCCCACTTTCAATTGCATTACTTCAATGATAGGTTAGAATTTTGTGAATTTTTTGAATGAAAGATCAAAAGGATAAACAATGCAGAGCTGCCTTTGCTCATATTTACCAAGGGTGCCAATATTAGTGGAGGGCACATACATATATATACATATATATATATATATTTATATTTATATACATAAATAATGTATAATCTAATCTGTAATATATTTTAAAGTAATCTAAATCTATAATCTAAAATATATTCAATTATAATTTATTCATGTAAATATAAATTCAGTTAAATATACATTATATTAGATAATAATTATAAATTACTTTATTTGTGTGTGTGTGTGTGTGTATATATATATATATATATTATAAGTAAATAATTATTATTATAAATTAACTTTATATATGTGTGTATATTTGTGTGAAGTATGTAGGTTCCTGGGTCATGTAAATACAAATCCTTCCATTTGTAAATTGCTTCTAAAAGCACTGTAAAAGAGCACAGTAATACCATGGTGAATGTCCAAAAAACTAGTGATAATACCAGGTACCGTGTTTAGAAAGCACAGTAATATGATGTGATGCAGGGTCCGGTGATGGGTCTCTAATGAGCCGTACAGGAGCTATTGTGTGTAAGCTATTGTGACCTCACGTGTGTAAGTGTGTGTTTGTGCGTGAGTCTGTGGGACCTCACGTGTGTAAGTGTGTGTTTGTGCGTGAGTCTCTGGGACCTCACGTGTGTAAGTGTGTGTTTGTGCGTGAGTCTGTGGGACCTCACGTGTGTAAGTGTGTGTTTGTGCGTGAGTCTGTGGGACCTCACGTGTGTAAGCGTGTGTTTGTGCGTGAGTCTGTGGGACCTCACGTGTGTAAGCGTGTGTTTGTGCGTGAGTCTGTGGGACCTCACGTGTGTAAGTGTGTGTTTGTGCGTGAGTCTGTGGGACCTCACGTGTGTAAGTGTGTGTTTGTGCGTGAGTCTGTGGGACCTCACGTGTGTAAGTGTGTGTTTGTGCGTGAGTCTGTGGGACCTCACGTGTGTAAGTGTGTGTTTGTGCGTGAGTCTGTGGGACCTCACGTGTGTAAGTGTGTGTTTGTGCGTGAGTCTGTGGGACCTCACGTGTGTAAGTGTGTGTTTGTGCGTGAGTCTGTGGGACCTCACGTGTGTAAGTGTGTGTTTGTGCGTGTGTAAGTGTGTGTTTGTGCGTGAGTCTGTGGGACCTCACGTGTGTAAGTGTGTGTTTGTGCGTGTGTAAGTGTGTGTTTGTGCGTGAGTCTGTGGGACCTCACGTGTGTAAGTGTGTGTTTGTGCGTGAGTCTGTGACCTCACGTGTGTAAGTGTGTGTTTGTGCGTGAGTCTGTGGGACCTCACGTGTGTAAGTGTGTGTGAGTTGTGGGACCTCACGTGTGTAAGTGTGTGTTTGTGCGTGAGTCTGTGGGACCTCACGTGTGTAAGTGTGTGTTTGTGCGTGAGTCTGTGGGACCTCACGTGTGTAAGTGTGTGTTTGTGCGTGAGTCTGTGGGACCTCACGTGTGTAAGTGTGTGTTTGTGCGTGAGTCTGTGGGACCTCACGTGTGTAAGTGTGTGTTTGTGCGTGAGTCTGTGGGACCTCACGTGTGTAAGTGTGTGTTTGTGCGTGAGTCTGTGGGACCTCACGTGTGTAAGTGTGTGTTTGTGCGTGAGTCTGTGGGACCTCACGTGTGTAAGTGTGTGTTTGTGCGTGAGTCTGTGGGACCTCACGTGTGTAAGTGTGTGTTTGTGCGTGAGTCTGTGGGACCTCACGTGTGTAAGTGTGTGTTTGTGCGTGAGTCTGTGGGACCTCACGTGTGTAAGTGTGTGTTTGTGCGTGAGTCTGTGGGACCTCACGTGTGTAAGTGTGTGTTTGTGCGTGAGTCTGTGGGACCTCACGTGTGTAAGTGTGTGTTTGTGCGTGAGTCTGTGGGACCTCACGTGTGTAAGTGTGTGTTTGTGCGTGAGTCTGTGGGACCTCACGTGTGTAAGTGTGTGTTTGTGCGTGAGTCTGTGGGACCTCACGTGTGTAAGTGTGTGTTTGTGCGTGAGTCTGTGGGACCTCACGTGTGTAAGTGTGTGTTTGTGCGTGAGTCTGGGTGACCTCACGTGTGTAAGTGTGTGTTTGTGCGTGAGTCTGTGGGACCTCACGTGTGTAAGTGTGTGTTTGTGCGTGAGTCTGTGGGACCTCACGTGTGTAAGTGTGTGTTTGTGCGTGAGTCTGTGGGACCTCACGTGTGTAAGTGTGTGTTTGTGCGTGAGTCTGTGGGACCTCACGTGTGTAAGTGTGTGTTTGTGCGTGAGTCTGTGGGACCTCACGTGTGTAAGTGTGTGTTTGTGCGTGAGTCTGTGGGACCTCACGTGTGTAAGTGTGTGTTTGTGCGTGAGTCTGTGGGACCTCACGTGTGTAAGTGTGTGTTTGTGCGTGAGTCTGTGGGACCTCACGTGTGTAAGTGTGTGTTTGTGCGTGAGTCTGTGGGACCTCACGTGTGCAAGTGTGTGTTTGTGCGTGAGTCTGTGGGACCTCACGTGTGTAAGTGTGTGTTTGTGCGTGAGTCTGTGGGACTGATGGGATCGAGGCGCTGCAGAGGTGCTGAGCTCAGCGATGTCTGTGATTGTTTATGTAGGTTTAGTTTAAGGAAAGGTTAAACCCACCTCACTATTATAATGAACAGCAGTTGATTCATTTGCCAAACACAGTGAAGTATGAAAGATTATGGAAGTTGAAATTTCTATTTGATTCCTCTTTGACTTTGAGAACTATTTCAATTTAAAATACTTTGTGTTTACATACAGTATTGCCAAAGCATTATTACACAAAACAGATAATGACAAGAAATAATAAGGTGCCAAGTAATTAAGAAAATAAAATTATTTATATATATATATATATATATATTAGTGCTGTCAAATGATTAATCGCATCCAAAATAAAAGTTTTTGTTTCTATAATATATGTGTGTGTGCTGTGTTTATTTATTGTGGATATATAAATACACACACATACAGTATATATTTTGAAAACATTTACATGTATATACGTTTATATATTTATATTATATTTTATATTATATATAAATATATTTAATATATAAACAACATATTTTTCTTAAATATATACATGCATGTGTTTGTATTTAAATAAACATAATAAATATACCCAGTACACACACATATTATGTAAACAAAAACTTTTATTTTGGATGTGATTAATCATTTGACAGCACTAATATATATATATATATATATAAATAAAACATACACACACACTTTTATATTTTGTTATATAATATTTTATATAAATATATTTATATTTATAAAATACACACACATACATTTTTACATTTTATTATAACTATATGTATAACTAATTATTCTTATACAATAATAAGATTACACACACACACACACACACACATGCATATAATATTATATGAGTTATACATACTCTATATATAATACATATATAAAACATGTATGTGTGCCTAAAACTGTTAACAGTTCTGTAGCTTTGCAGGAGGTTTCTTGAAGCGTCTTGAGACACAGTTCTTCTGGATTTAGTCTCAGTTTGTTCTGTTTCTTCATGTGACTCCAGACAGACTGATGATGATCAGATCAGACAAAAATATCACTGGATTATTACAATTAATGGCCAAATGTAAACTGATATTTCCTACTGACACACTACAGCAAGAGATAACTGACTTAAAACCATTTTTAGCTGCTCAAAATACTAGTGTTATAATCATTTTGGCCACCACTGTATATCCCTTAAATAATTTGAAATATTTACATCACATTTTAAAATCATAATTAAATGTTAATTTATATTTCTTATATTATTTAGATATATTTATACAAAAAATATTAAGGTGTGGATATATTAAGCTATTAAAGATGCTAAAATGATTTCTATAGTAACATAGAGGTATATTGAGACTAAAATGCTGTTTTGTTGTGTAGTTTCTCCCAGGTGTGTTCATAACGGGAAGGAGTTTGTGGAGGGTGAGGTGTACCGTATGGACCCGTGCTGGCTGTGTCAGTGTCGAGGTGGAGTGTCCTTCTGCTCTAAAGCTGAATGTGCCGAGCTGGACTGTGAGAACTTCTACGTTCCTGAAGGAGAATGCTGTCCCGTCTGTATAGGTACTGAACATCTTCAGCATTCATTAAATGCATGCATCTTATTACAAGCAGTGTTGGGAAGTAACTAGTTACATGTAACGGCATTACGTAATTTAATTACTAAATAAATGTAATTGTAATCAGTTAAAGTTACTGAGAAAAAATGTGTAATTAAATTACAGTTACTTAGGAAAATGTTAACGATTACAAAAAAAGTTACATCTGAGTTTTCTTCACACACACATTCACAAACAGGTTTAAATGGGTCATATGATGTTGCTAAAAAGAACATTATTTGGTGTATTTGGTTTAATGCAATGTGATTGTGGTTTAAGGTTCAGTATTTTCCACATACTGTACATTATTGTTGCTCCTCTATGCTCCGCCTTCTGAAACGTGTCGATTTTTACAAAGCTCATTGTTCTGAGAAGCAAGGCGTGCTCTGATTGGTCAGCTATCCGGTGCATTGTGATTGGCCGAATACCTCAAGCGTGTGACGGAAATGTTACGCCCCTCACCGTATTGTGATGCCGTGTCCCGGTGCAACGAGACAAAAACAATAAAACCCATTATAAACGAGGCATTTGTTGCATCCAGTGGGGACATAATTAGTGATTATAATGACTTATACTGTCTTTTTATGCATCACGTAGCAAAGTAAACATTACCATGTCTGCATTTGTGATCGGTGAAACGACAAACAACAAGCGCTACTCTACACAGCGTTTGAATCGTCAGTGGCAAATTCTTTAAATATGAAAACATTCTTACAGGCTGTGAGTCAGAAGCAAAGCTGGAATTGCTCCACTTTATAGAAACAGTCTTTGTGCAGACAGCATTGTAGGCTACTCTTCCAGCTTCAGGACACAGTCCTCTGTAAAATGCGCTGCACACACTCCAATATTTGGGTTGAACTGTTCTGGAACAGTGTTGTAAATATAACTTAACCACTGATTTCTAGTTGTGTCCTCTTTTGACGCCGGCGGATCCCAAATAAAGCAACAACAGTTTCTCCCAATGAAAAATCCAGGACAACGCCGGCGGCAGCAACAACACTAGAATAAAAATCACACCCTCTTTCATTTTCGGTGTTATGGGCAAATTTCACATCGTGATCGTGAACATGTGGGGGCGTGTTTCACAGCGTAGGAAGGCTGGACAGTCTTAACTTTGATAAAGAATATCTCTTTGGGTTTTTTAGTCTTTGCGCTTCAGGGATCTTATCTATGCATGAACAGCTTGTAACACTCCAAAGAGAAAGAAACTTGAAAACATCATATACCCCTTTAACTGATTTCTTTCATAAATTGCATTGAGCTCTAAAAATGAGACAAAGTTTTTTAATAGGACACATGCTTATTCCATAACTGTTTTATTTCCTATTATGTAAATGCTTTATTTTTTAAGATTAACTGTTTTTTTTCCCAAGGATTGTTAGATGGCAGTGTTTGCTGTCATTTGCAAAGATTTGATTTCAAAAACAGTATCATATCTATTAAACTATTTCTTGTTATGATTTTAAATCTGTATTTAACCTCGGAATGATCTCAAAGTGAAAATAGGTGTTAAAGTCTGATTTTGTGGTGGCTGTGCTTTAAAATTAAATGATTATAATCTTAATTTAAGTGATGAAGGGTTTAGAAAGTCTGTCAGTAATCAGTGTTGAGCACTACTGTAAGGTTAACTCTGCCTAGTTTACATATTTGAACAGTTGAAAACATTAGAAATTTAGAAAAGTAATCAAATGTAATCAGTTACATTACTTTAATAAAGTAATTGAAATAGTTACACTACTTATTGCATTTTAAATAGGGTAACTTGTAATCTGTAATCTATTACATTTCCAAAATAACCTTCCCAACACTGATTACCAGTTCATGCATTCTTTGGAAATCAAACCCATAACTTTGGCATTGCATAGTTAGACCTGGGACCTGTACCATGAAGCTGGTTTAGCTGCTAGCCAGGTAAGTTTCAGTTTAGTTTGCACCAATCCTGGGTTTTAGGTACCATGAAAGTGGCTTGGCTTTTAGCTGCGTTCATCGCCATAGTAACCTACACTCCACAGCTAACCTGCTCCGGGGTTATGTTCTGGGTTACAGATCTCAAACTGAAATTGGACCAATCAGATGTGAGCAAAGTGTCACATGTCTGACACACAAAAAAAGTCACTCCCCCAGTTTCTCTTCCCACAAATTAAAGCTCACTATGAAGTACCTTTAAAAATGAACGATAATTAAAATTTACATATGATTTATATTATTATTAATCCATTACACACAAGCACTTGTAGTTTAACAATTATTATAAAGCATCTATTTTAAATGAACATTAATATATACAGATCGTATGTAATATAAATAAGTGCTAGAATCAATAGGTAACACTTTAAAAATGGCTACATGTGAGTCTCTATCGCTATATCAACTATATAAACTAACTTCACAAGTTTCACTTGTGACTGCACTGATAGAGCAAGATAATGTCCTTTATTTGTCCTCTTTCATGGACAAGTACTTTCTTCAGAGTAAATGCGTTTCAATTCCTCATATGCTTTAATCTCTTAACCTTTAATAAAAGAGTTTTGAATCTCGTGAGAAGTGAGTCACACTTGTTCTGTGTTGTGCCGGTGATGTCACACATTCATGTGCACGTGCTCCACAAACTCAGGATCAAGTCTGAGTTAACAGAGAAAGCTGATGATCAGCATCATGGTACCAATAAAGCCAGATTTGTCAACTCAAAACTAATCCTATAACTCTGAATTTGTTCATCTACCATCATGGTACAGACCTCTGTAATCATCAGGCAGCTGATGGATTCATCTTAGATCGGTCTGCTGTGCTTGATTGCATTTAAAGATAAACTGTGATGAGTTTGCAAAGTGAAAAAACAGACAGTGAGTAAAAACCAGCAGAGATCAACAAACACAAACCTCACACTCTTCAAACACACGGTTACTGACGGTTTCTGTCCACACGTCTCCCCCCCGCCGGGACTTCATCTGTGAACAGAAGCTCTAGAGCGTCTTTCATCAGACACAGCTGTGACCTTCTGCTCCTGAGGGTCAAAGGTCAAACTCATACAGTTTCTGTGGGACAAACAGTGTCAACAGATCATATTTGTGCTTTCAGTGACACTCACCTCCTTTGAGAATATATTCTGCTCTGAAATCATAACCAGTGAATTTCTATTCATTCTTGTCACGCACAGTGATATTTTAGTATTATTCATGTGCTATTCTAGTATTTATTTATATTTTGAATTAGCTTTTAGTTTCATATTTCAGTTTTATTTTAATTTTAGTAATTTACGTGCATTTTTAAATATTTATATTATTATCTATGTATACTATTGTATTTACATCTATTTTAGTTTGAGTAAATTTAGTACTTCAACTTTAAGTTTAAGAAGTTTTTCATTTAATATTTTAATTTTACTTTAATTTGGTTTTTAATCATTTTATTTTTAGTTAGCAATAACGACACTGATAATTCTAACATTTATTTTTATATCTGTTTTTACTGTTATATTTATATCTACTTTATATCTACTTCAGTACTTCAGTGACAGTAAAGACATTTATAATGTTGCAAAATATATAGCTCCTATATTTTATATAGAATATCTTCCTGAAACGAGTCACTAAAATGAATGAAAATGACATGAGAAATACAGTATATCTAAAGAAAGCTTGTAGTGTTTATTAAATGAAGTAAGTCATGTCGAAAACAAATATTCTCCGATAAAATAATCGTATGAAACCAACGCGAGGAACAGTCTTTCCCGTCTGAGCTCAGCTATAATGTGATCATGCCCACGAACGCACATTGTGTGCTATAATATAATCATCCACGCAAAGCTTGAGACGCGTGAACATGTAAACACTCACGTCACCTCTGTAGAAAGATTCAAGTTCATCTCGGCTACTATTCGTTTCTGGAAGAGGACGCGCTGTGAGGAATAAGCCTTGAATTGTGATGCCGACGTGGTTTAATCCAGCGGAGGATATCATTCTGATGATGAGTCATTTATTTTTTTTACTTTATTAGTGTCACTGTGACAAACTTGTACACATTCACTTGTTGAACTTTTCCCAAACTACAGTATAATGCCAGAATAAAATATGTCGAGTGCAACATTTTGAAATATGTTGTAGGACTCGTCTGCATTTTAGCTAGCTTTCTCTGGTGATTTATTAAAGGGCATACTGACGCGCAAAACATGATTTTTACTTCATATTTTTTTAACACTGCATTTGTAACTTAAGTGACGTAATTATATTGACATAAGTAACTGGAATCAAATTACATAAATTTAAAATGTAACTCATTACTTTACTGCATTACCAGGAAAAGTAATTAGATTACAGTGACGCGTTATACTCAACTCTGGTGGTGTGTGTGTGTGTGTGTGCAGATGTGGAGCTGCTGTCGGTGGAGAGCTCTAAAGCAAGCTGCTGGGTGAATCACAGACTGCGTGCGGACGAGGAGCAGTGGAAGGAGGACGACTGCACCTTCTGTCAGTGTGTGGACGGAGAGCCACACTGCACCGCTATGGCCTGCAAACAGAGCTGCCAGAACCCTGTCAAGATCCCTGGAGAGTGCTGCCCCTTCTGTGAGGGTACGAACACACACAACACACACACACACACACACACACTTGCACACACACACACACACTCTAACACACACGCACACACACACACACACACACTTGCACACACACACACACTCTAACACACACGCACACACACACACTCGCACACACTCGCACACACACACACACACACACACACACACACACTCGCACACACACACACACACAATACACACACGTGCACATGCACGTGCACACGCACACAAACACACACACACACACACACACACACACACACACACACACATACACTTACACTGCTGACATTTGTGTATTCATCAGGCTTTTGAACAAACACTTGAGAAACTCACTGTTTCACACATCAAGTGTGAATACAGACATATCAACACTTCACTATTATGATGATCAAGATATTCCAACTATTCAAAATAAAGTCACAAAGGTCATGACCCTTCAGTGGGGGTTCTGACCCAGCGGCAGAAAGGAAATGACCTCACAGTAGACAGAGATATCTGTATTATCAGTACCTGTGGGCATTTAACTTTATTAATTAGCAGCTCAAGTGTTTTTCATAAAACATATGCTAATATAACAAAAAAGTAATTGTAATGCATAAATTATGCATTACTTGCATAAATGTATTATGCATAAATGTATAATGCATTTACAGTTTTTCCAACTGCTTACACACTAAATCTTTACTCGTCACACAATTTCTGAAAGCTGACACTCAAACACTAATTCTCAGCCTTTGACTCAGTTTTCAATTTCATAAAACACTTTTTGCACAACACAACACACAAATTATGGCAAAGGTGTTTGCAAATGTGATATTCTGAATGCAGTGCTTCGTTTTGCAAAAGATGTGATGCATTTTGTATTTTGTGTGCAATTCTTGGATTTGTGTGTAAAGTTTTGAAAAAAGAGGAAAAGTTTTGAAAATGTAAGCAGTTGAAAAACTGTAAATAAAATGTGTATGTGTGTATATATATATAAATATACTGGTCTCGAATTGAGGGGGGTTGCGGGGGGATGGCATCCCCCTGGTCAAAAAAAAATGACAAAAAGCATCCCCTCTGTAAAACCACCGTCCCCCCTTACCATCCCCTTTGGATTATTAATTTTGTGTATTACGTAAAACTTATCATGCACATGAAATGTTAAAATTCTCTACTTATGATCATTTACGAACTAAATAACAGCGATTGGCCAATCAGAGCTCGGTACTGTAACAAGCTGAAACAAGTTTACATCATTTTTCGCACAAAATGGTTCAATCGCAACTTTTGAAGTTCTTTTAAAAGAAGACAACAGAAGCTATGATTTTTCCTTGATTAGACATTCTCCTGACATAATGTGTGTGTGAGACTGTGAGGGACTGAGAGACGATTGGAGAGCTGACATTATCCAACTTTGAGAAAGGGGGAAAAAAAACACGTCGTGAGAGTCCAAAAGCATTCACTGTGTGATGAAGCCCATTAGAATACAGTTAGAATGCCCTTATAATTCCAGCAATGAAACAAAAAATACCCATGTATGAGTTTTTACGTTTTTATATTCATTGCACAGGCTATGTACTTTTCTGTATATCAGCACATGTACTGAGGCCGCAAGCACCAATGTGCTATTAGTTTTATACAACAGCGCAGAGCAACACGTGTTTCATTCCGTGAATGAATCAGTTTTTGAACGAATCGACTGAGCCAGTGATTCAACGGTCCATTCAGATGCTCTCACTTGTTTCGTTTCTATTGAATCAGCCGTTTTGAACGAATCGTTTGATTTGAATGATTCAGTAAGTCATTTATTAAAACAGGGACTTCCTGCCACCTACTGGCGTTTTCATTGTCATCATTATTAATCCATGACTGTCCTAAACCAGCCAAGGTGACAGCACAAAAACACATTCAGCAAAATATTCTTTAATTATCAATATTGACCAAAATTCCTCTATTTCAGGCCCCAGAAGGAAAAAAAACATATAAATAATAGATAATTTAATAAGGCTAATTTTTCATAATAGGAACCTTTTTAAAAATGAGACCAATTTTGTAATCATTGTGTAAAATTAGCCACAAGACCCCCCCCCCCCCCCCCGAACACACCATCCCCCCTGAATTGTTTTTACAATTCGACCACTGTATATATATATATATGTGTGTGTGTGTGTGTGTGTGTGTGTGTGTGTGTGTATATAATGGAAGCAGGTTTTGTTAATGATTTAAAGCAAAATAAAAAAATGTAAAGAAAGTAAAAAAAAGTTTTAAAAGTAAAAAGAAGATAAAAGAAAAGATTAAAAATAAAAAGTAGTATGCTAAGAAATATATGTTTTATATTGTTATTATATGTGTGCATTATATGTGTTCGTGTGAATATACACACTTATACTTATCTTTAAATATATATCTTTATATATATATATATCTTTATTTATATATATATATATATATACACACACATACCTGAATATACATTTTGAAGCGCTGTAATGTAAACGCAGGTTAAGTTCCTGCTGCAGGCTGCAATCTGTCTCTGTTTAGCGGTGGCTGCAGATATTGCCAGAGGTTTATTGCATCTCAAGCTCTTGAAACACATACACACACACACACGCACACACACACACACAGCCCATTAAAGCTCAGACTGGCGTTCCACTTACGTGTGCTCAACAGCGTCGAGCAGCAGGCGTCTGCGGACTACAGAAGCTTTACCTTTTACTGCTCCAAGCTGCCAAATGGAAGCCACCTGCTGTCCTTAATTATACATTATTATTTTCTGGAAGAATAATTAGTCACGCCTCTTTAGCTCCGTACATGCCAACATGGTTGCAATTGATGCTTGCACATATGGCATCCCAGCGTGTTGCTCTCGACAAAAGCACCATGTTTTGGTTTGATTTTGATTTTGCTTCTTTACTTTAACTTTAAACAAAACCGGTTCGTCACGGCTGTCGGATGAGGAGGATCGCCGCACGATAATTACAGCTGTGTTTATGTGTAATCGATGCAAACCGGACACTTCTGTTTGCAGTTAAACTGCACTGTACGGATGCGTTTAGAGCGAATGACCCCAGGAGCGTCTCACATGATCAGAGCCAAACAACAGATGACTCAGTTTCACTTCAACACGCACCAGTTGAGCACATGAGGATGCATTTAACAGAAACATCTGAGTTTGCATCACATCTCTAAAATAGTCGATGTGAAATCAATCTCTTTAAATCCTTAATTTATGTCCCTTATTGTGAATCTAATCAGTGCATGCTGTTCTGAAGAAAAATGTCTGTATAATTAAAATATAGGAGCTATTGGATAATGTGAACTATCGGTGGGTGGTATGACCAAAATATTATTTCCCAATATGAGTTGTTTACATGTCAGAAACAATATAAATCTCAGCTAACAGGGAACCTTCTGGAAAAGTTCTTGTAAAGTTTTAAAGGTTCTTTTAAAGTGAACAAACGCTCTTCCAGTAACATTAATAGAATGTTTGTTCAGAGTTATTGAGTCTTTAATAATGTTCTCAGAATGTTATTTATACATCATTCATGGAAACATTTTAGTTGAATGTTCGTATAATGTTTTTTAAATGTTGCTACTTTTTTCAGAATGTTTTTAGAGCATTCAAAAGTAACATTCCCATAATGTTTGCAAAATAATAAAATGCTAAACATTCCATTAATGTTTGTATAACAAAAGAAAAAACAAAGTATGTTTTGTACGTTCAGAGAATATCCAGAAATAACGTTTTCATAACTTAATGGAAATGTTAGTGAAATGTTCTTTTTTGTTAGCTGGGATCGAGTTATTTTTGTTAAAAGTTCAATTAAAAAACAAGTTATATAATACGCAACCATGTGGGAATATCAATTTTTCTTAATAATTTTAATACTTCCATTCTAAGAATTCTGAAAAATAAAATGTATGACAGTTTCCACAAAAACATGTGGAAGGCTGGAGTAATGATGCTGAACATTCAGCTTTGCATCACAGGAGTAAATTACATCTTACAATATATTACCAATATTTTAAATTATAATAATTTGAAGTAATAATTTTTCACAATATTAGTGTTTCTACTGTATTTTTGATCAAATAAATGCAGCCATGGTGAGCATAAACACTTAGTGCTTTGTAAACCATAAACCAACTGCAGATCTTTCATGCACTTCAGTCTGCAGATTTTAGCTATCTGAGATGTTTCATGTTTTTCATCTTTCTGATAGAGATGTATATTGCTGAAAAAACAGGAACATATTAACTTTCTCTTCTAGAGCCATCATATGAGACAGTGAGCCCGCTGCTCTGCCCACCGTTGGAAAACTGCTCTCTCTCTGGGCACGACTGCCCGTTTGGCTTCCAGCAAGACCCCAGTGGCTGTCTGCTATGCCAGTGTGTCAGCAGTGAGTGCAAACACACACACACACACACACACACACACACACATACATAAACCCTTGAGAACTGTGTTGCGTGCAAACCGCTCCAAAATACTCCCAAGTCTGTTTGAGAAAGTGCCAACGGCCCGCAACACAAGCAAACACTGACTCTGGACATACAGAGCGTTTCCAAGAAATAATGATCTTAGACACAAATCTGCACAATCCTCCCCGTGACTGAGATGAATCTGAAAGTTTTTCCCATGTGAATTGAAGTCAGTATCAGAGGTCAGTAGGACGTTTGGGCATCATGGAGCTCATGGGATTGTAAACTGCTCCAAATCATTATATGGATGAGTTATATGCATGAAACAGAAGTACACACTTTTAACAGCTTTTACATTAGCTGACTTTGTGTTTCTCGTATGACAGGGTTAAAATAACGTTAACCCATGGTTAAAATTAACCTAATCACAGGGTTAAAATAGTGTTAGCCCAGGGTTAAAAATGACATCAGCACAGGGTTAAAATAGTGTTAACCCAGGGTTAAATGTAGTGCTAACTTCTGCCTAAATACAAATGTAAGATGTTTTTTAACCCAGGGTTAAAAGTGACGTCATCATGGGGTTAAAATAATGTTGACCCAGGGTTAAAAGTGACCTTAGCACAGGAAAAAATAGTGTTAACCCAGGGTTAAATGTAGTGCTAACTTCTGTCTAAATATAAATGTGAGATGTTGTTTAACCCAGGGTTAAAAGTGACCTCAGCACAGAGTTAAAATAGTGTTGACCCGGGGTTAAAATAATGTTGACCTGGGGTTAAAAGTGACCTCAGCAAAGGCTTAAAATAGTGTTAAGCCAGGGTTAAATGTAGTGCTAACTTCTGTCTAAATACAAATGTGAGATGTTGTGTTACACAGGGTTAAAAATTATGTCATCATGGGGTTAAAATAATGTTGACCTGGGTTTAAAATTACGTTGACCCAGGGTTATACAAAGTGCTAACCTCTGTCTAAATAGAAGTGTGAAATACAAATAAGTTTGACCTAAGTTTGACTGTTCATTGATCATATTTTGTATGTAAATTTTGTGGTTTTCAGATGAAACCTGTCCTGATGTGTCCACACACTGCTCTCTGGAGTGTCCCATGGGTTATGAGAAAGACAGCTATGGTTGTGAAGTGTGTGAATGTAGTGTATCCGCTCCAAAGTGTCGCCCCATGACCTGCAGCAAGACATGCCCTTATGGATACATGTAAGTTTATATCTCTGTTTATGACCAGTAACATTATCTAAGACCAAAAAATCTAAATATAAGTGTAAAACATTGTTTAATCCAGGGTTAAAAGTGATGTCAAGTTAAAAATGACCTTATCATGTGGCTAAATTAATGTTAACCCAGGGTTAAACGTGACATCAGCACAGGGTTAAAATAATGTTAAATCTGGGTTAAACACACTGGTAACCTTGGCCTAAATACAGTGGTAAACATGGTTTAATCCAGGGATAAAGTGACATCAGCATAGGGTTAAACTAGTTTTAACCCAGGGTTAACAGTGACCTCATCAGAGGATTTAAATAATGTTAACCCAGGGATAAAAGTGACTTCATCAGAGTATTCAAATAATGTTAACCCAGAGTTAAAAGTGACCTCATCACAGGGTTAAAACAGTGTTAACCCTGGGTTAAAAGTGAAGTCAGCACAGGGTTAAAATATTGTTGAGGCAGTGTTAAAAATAACATGAACATAGGGTTAAAATAATGCTGTCCCAGGGTTAAACAGTGCTAACATCTGTATAAATAAAAGTGTGAAAAATTGTTTGACCCAGGGTTAAGTGATTAAAATAATAATAACCTAATTGCAATGCTATGTCCTGCCTAAATACAAGTGTGAAATGTTGTTTAACCCCGGGTTAAAAGTGACCTCATCACAGGGTTAATATAATGTTTACTCTGTGTTAAACAGCCTGGCCCCCTGTAATGTGACCCTGGTCAAACATCTGGGTGCTTTGCTGTCCTCATAAGAGCGTAGGAGCAAGTGCTTTCATTTAAAAACCATCCCTCCCTTTCAACACAACGATCAAATGCACATCGACACAAAAGTGTCTGTATGTGAGCGTGAGCTGTGATTCCGCTGGTATCTGAACCACAAGCCCCCAGTGGCGGATGGAGCAGATAGATTTTCACTGGAAACCCGGTGTCTGAGCTCCCTCAGGGGGGATGGAGGGTTTCCTGGATCATTTCAGAAGAAGTTTGAGTCCTCTAAACCCTGTCTCTCCATCTCGCTCTGGAGGAAATCCCTGTTTATAGTGGCTCATGTTGAGATCATCTTCTGCTCGGAGCGTGTTTGTTTCTAGCATTTATTGCTAGTAAGATAAACAGATACAACAAAGATCATGAACATATAAAAAAGATGACCCTCTTCTGTTTCTAAAATATCTGGAGCTGGTTTAAACAAACCCATTAAGTTCAAAAAGCCCATAGATATAATGTGTTTTTAATTAAAGTTATTTCTTAGCTCTTGTGCACTTAATTTTTTCCAAATTAGGCCTGACGTGATTATAATAGTGATGATATAAGATAATCACATTAAGGACTTTAAATCCTATTATATATTACTATCAAAATGAGGGAATTTTAGATGTAAAATAGTTTTATTTTAGTTATTTTAGTAGAGCAAGTTAAACTATATGAAAGTATGAAATGTTGCCTTGGTAACTAGTGGGTAAAATAGTGTTAACACAGGGTTAAAAATGGCCTCATCACAGTGTTAAACTAATGTTAGCCCAGGGTTAAAAGTGACATCAGCAGCCTCATCAAAGGGTTAAAATAATGTTAACCCAGGGTTAAATGTGACATCATCACAGGGTTAAAATAATGTTAACCCAGGGTTAAAATGGACCTCATCACAGGGTCAAAATAATTTTAACCCAGGGTAAAATGTGACCTCATCACAGGGTTAAAATAATGTTAACCCAGGGACCTCATCACAGGGTCAAAATAATTTTAACCCAGGGTTAAATGTGACCACATCACAGGGTCAAAATAATGTTAACCCAGGGTTAAAATTTACTTCATCACAGGGTCAAAATAATGTTAACCCAGGGTTAAATGTGACCACATCACAGGGTTAAAATAATGCTAACCCAGGGTTAAAATAATGTTATCACAGGGTTAAAATAGTGTTGACCCAAGGTTAAAATACTATCTAAATACAAATGTGAAACATTGTTTAACCCAGAGTTAGAAGTAATTGCAATAATGATAATCTAGGGTCAATTATAGTACTATCCTCTGACTAAATACAAGTGTGAAATGTTGTGTAACCTAGGGTCAGAAAAGTGATTCAAATATTATTAACCCAGGGTTTGAATTTTGAATTTCTGTTTGAATTCTGTCTAAAAAGTGTGACACACGCATTCAATCTAGCTCGAATAAAATAAAGTTTAATAACCTATTTTATCTCAGGTAAAGATTATTTTATTTCAAGTAATAGTTTATAAGGTTTTAGTTTTTGTTAACTATACTAACCCTGGTCCAGTGTTAATAAATGACTTAGGTGTACGTTTACTAGGCTTTATATTGTTATGAACAAACACTACTAAGTTGGTAATCATAATTTTTGTGTGACAGTGACAACTGTGCATTAACATAGTGTTTTTGGAATATGTGAGCCATGGCTATAAAGCATTGAATGATGAAGACATAGGACGAGCCGCTGTTTACATTGACATTTTACACAGTCGAACGGGTCGGACTTCACACAAAGGGGGTCTTAACTTGCTTCCCCTTCTCAATGGGGCTCAGATGTCATTGGATTTGACAGAACGTAAAAGAATATGTGTGGAGTCAGCAGTCTCCACACGTGTTTAATTCATGAACAACAGACACACGGACGGACAGTATAGTGACCTCTGGCTGTTTCCTTAATGAGCTTTCATCCGTGATGACGATGACTCTATTATTACTCATTCATTAATATTTCATCTGACACGTTGAATGATTCATCAGCAGCCCTAATAGTGATTTTTCTTAAATCTACTCATGCGGTTTGAACCTTCAACCTTTCAGTCATCAGCTCAGATTTGGCTTTCACATTGTGACTGAATCTGGATTAATGTAGGCGGGTCTTGGTTTTGTCCACTGTGATTTGATTGGCTGGTGCAGGTGTGTGAAACATGATGGTATTTTATTGTTTAAGTAAATTTGTCCCAAATTATGAGACTTTTTTGTGAAGACACAAGAAGACAAGTCTTCTGTAAGCTAATAATAGACAATATATCAATTAATATTATCAGCATGAGCTGTTAATTGTTCCTTCCTGACCAATGAACAGATATAGTAGTTTCCTCTCTTTTCCTGTGAATGAATAATACATACTTGTTTTCAATTTTTGTGTGTGAATGTTGCACTGTTTAATAATAAATAAATAAAATACTTATAAATAACACTTATAATAAAAATTAAAATATATTTTTATTATGTAAAGACATTGTGTTTGTGTAATAAAATAAAAGATATATATATATATATATATATATATATGTATGTGTGTGTGTGTGTGTGTGTGTGTGTGTATAGCGTAATTTTAACATAAACCTAATATTTTTTACCTCAAATTTAATATTAAATATAATAAAATTAATGAGTATAATATTTAAAATCATATGTATATATGATTTATTATGTATTATTTATTTATTATTTATTAATATGATAGTATATAATATTAAATATTATTATTTAATATTAATATTAAATATAATCAGCATTATGTTGGCCACTGACTCTCAAGTTAAGGAACATTACTGGTGGTGCACTACTAATAATAATAAAAATAAAATAATTATAAAATAAAATAATAAAAATGGAAATACATCAAATATATTTTTATTATATAAAGATATTATTTTTATGTAATAAAAAATATAAATATATTATTTTCAGATATTTTTAGTCATTAAAGCAAAAATAAACATAGTAATGTTTTCGCCCTAAATGTAATATTAAATATAAAAATGTTTAATAATATATAATTAATAATAATAATATATTACAATGTAATAATAATTAATATTATATTTAGTTATCATTTATTTATTATTATATTAGTTAATACTATATACTGACATGTTTCTGGTGCAGCTTTTATCTGGACTCATGAAGCTCATGTTCTGCAGAGGAAAACAGAACCAGATGCCGTTAGACCGGTTTGAGCATCTGGATCCGGTGTATCGTGCCTCCAAAAGCAGCAGCTCCCAGCGACCAGAAACTTTAATGAATCACGACGTTATAGGCATAAAAGTGTCCTGCGTTATTACGAGGTATCGTGAGACGTGCTTTCATCCGTCTTCAGAAGTGCGTCAGAGCGTTACGCGGCCATCAAGAGCTGCGCTTTGTTGCTTAATCAGCAGGTTTATGCTGGTTACTGAAGTCATTGCCTTTGGAAACAAAGATGAAGTTCTCAAGGTGAATGCATACCTTGACTCTAGGGGTCAAACAATTAAAAATCAAGTCAAGAATTTTGGGGTGATTCTGGAGACAGACCTTAGTTTCAGTAGTCATGTCAAAGCAGTACCTAAATCAGCATACTATCATCTCAAAAACATTGCAAGAATTAGATGTTCCCGTCTGAGCTCAGCTATAATGTGCCACACACATCACGCGCTATAAGATAATCATCCACACGAAACCAGGCTGGAGACGCGCAAATATGTGAATGCCCACATCACCTCTGTAAACAAAGAAAGATTCAAGTTCATCTCAGCTACTTTTCGTTTTGGAAGAAGATGTGCTGTGAGGAATAAGCCTTGTATTTACCTCAGAAGTGATGCGACGTGGCTTAATCCAGTGGAGGATCTCATTCTGATGAGTCATTATTTTTACTAATATTAGTGTTACTGTGACAAAAACTTGTACACACTCACTTGAACTTTTCCCAAACTATAATGCCAGACTAAAATATGTGAAATCGAGTGCAACATTTTGAAATATGATTGCTCGCAATCTCCGGTGATTTATTAAAGGGCATACTGACGCTCAAAACATGATTTTTACTTTATATTTTTAACATTGCATTTGTGACGTAATTGTGACGTAATTTTATTCATTAGTAACAGTAATCAAATTACATAAATTTAAAATGTAACTCATTACATTACTGCCTTGCCAGGAAAAGTATTTAGATTACAGTAACGTGTTATACTCAACTCTGGCTATATAAATAAACTTGCCTTGCCTTCCCTAGTAAAAAAGTTATATATTTAAAATACGTTTATTTCATACTAAGTATAGTTCAAATCTATTAACATTTGTGACCCTGGAGCACAAAACCAGTCATCAGGGTCAATTTTCCAAAACTGAGATGTACACATCACATGAAAGCTGAATAAATAATCTTTCCATTGATGTATGGTTTGTTATGATAGGACAATATTTGAAAATCTGGAATCTGAGGGTGCAAAAAAATCAAAATATTGAAGAAAATCACCTTTAAAGTTGTTCAAATGAAGTTCTTAGCAATGCATATTACTAATCACAAATTATGTTTTAATATATTTATAGTAGGAAATTTACTAACTATCTTCATGGAACATGATCTTTACTTAATATCCTAATGATTTTTGCCATAAAAGAAAAATCTATAATTTTGACCCATACAATGTATTGTTGTCTATTGCTACAAATATACCTGTGTTACTTATGACTGCTTTTGTGCTCCAGGGTCACATATTTACTGACAGTTAACTCGAGACTTACTGATATAAAAATTTTAACTAAACTTTACTTGGCATACTACTTGTGCACAATGCACTTTTCTTAATACTAAGTCTAAAATGTGTTTTAATGTCACTTTTGATGAGGATTGTATGATCTTTGAATAATATCGGTCTTTAAATGCAGAATATTTAAAGTGTACCTGAAGTAAACTTGCAATAGTTGCACTTTAGCACAATCAAATATACTAAGTATGTCTTTAACTGTACTTCTGCACTACTTCTGCACAATTAAAGTGCATTAAATTAGTTGTTCCAATTTAGCAGACTTTAAGTATATCAGTTTAGTATACTAAAAGTACAATTGCAGGACATGTTATTAAGTACATAAATATGAAAATGTATTTGTAGTGTACTTAGCATGAAATAAGTGTATTTTAAATACATTTAAGTATATGTATTTTTGACTAGGGTTGCTTTGAGCCGGTTGAGCGGTCTCTCCTGATGGTTTATGTGTTGTTTCTCCTCACAGGAGGAATAAACACGGCTGTGAGATGTGCCGCTGCGTCCGCTGTCCACCGTTCACCTGCGACAAACTCTGCAGCGACGGCTATAAGAAGAGCAGAAAGGGCTGCAGCGTCTGCGAGTGTAAAGGTGAGTGACTGCGCATGAGATTTCATCTGAGGACTCACTGTACAGAATGTTCCTACAAGCAATTTATAAATGTCTATAAACGTGGAAAACCGCAGAGAAATTCAAGTGTGCTCCTGGAACAAATATACAGTGAGTCTGGTTTATGCTCAACATTTAATGTGTGTTTATATATGCATATTATAAAACTAAAACCATAAAAACACATTTTCATTACTTGAAATAAAATAACTGAATATAAATATAAATAACTGGCATAAAATTAAGTTAAAAACGTCTAATTATTTTATTTCCACTATTTAGTTTAACTTAATATACTAAAATAACATGAATAAAATAAATGAAATTCACAACTAAATTGTTAAAACTTAAAATTAAAATTATAGCAAAATATAAAATAATAAAAAATTATATCAAATTATTACTATTTACTAGTAGTATTAGTGATATACTATAATAGTATATCAGTGATACTGAAATAACACATATATTATAATGACAATTAAAAATAAAGCCATAAAAACACCTTTTCTTTGCTTGAAATAAACTTTAACTGAAATAAAGATACTTGTACTTTAGTTCATTTAGTTTAAACATGTACAACATGTTAAACATTTAACAAATACAGATGACAACAAACAACAGAATTACTAAAACTAATGCAAATATAAAAATAAAAACTTAATTCAAAATATTAAAATTATAAACTATAATAGTTGCTACTAAAACAACATTGACGCTTCTATATTATAATGAATATAGGCTATAGTAATCTATTCAAATTAATATATTAATTTTAATATATATTTAATGAATTATAAATGGAATTATCACAAAGCAGATTGTATTATTAATGCATATTGTGATTCCCTATTTGTCTTTACATTTTCATAATCGGTGTTTTAGTCGGTGTACTCTAACTTTTTCATGTCACTCTCTGCTTTATAAATCCTGATTAGTTCCTCACTTCTGATGCAGGATGAAACTAATGGATCAGAACTGATGGTGTGTGAGTGCGTGTGCGTGTGTGTGCGAGTGCGAGTGTGAGCGTGTGTGCGAGTGTGAGTGTGTGTGTGTGAGAGAGTGCGAGTGTGCGTGCGTGAGTGCGCGTGAGTGTGTGTGAGTGAGTGAGTGTGAGTGTTTGTGTGTGTGTTATTAACGAGGCTGCTGGTTCAGATCATCACTCATCTGGTGTAATATCTTCAGTCTGAGCAGATGAATGTGTTTATTACATCTAAACGCTGTGATCTGGTGTAGTTAGCAGTTGTTTTCACCTGATGATCTGTGTTTGCTCGAGTTAAAGCGGGTCAGCAGTGGTTTGTGGGCAGGTTATTTTAACTCTGTCAACTGCATTTCATGCCTTCGTTGTGTTTGTCTGTAAATCCGGTGTGTTTGTGGAGTGTATTTCAGTTCGTTCTGTGTTCGGTCACACACACGTCATAAAAGCACAGCAGTTATTCTCAAACATCTGGAGTAAATATTTAGAGATGAAAACTGCACTAAAACACTTTTTAAGAAGGTAAACACACTTAGATGCAGAAAAACACTGCCTTTGGTTTTTCTTGCAGTGTGTGTGTTGCTTTAACTGCTTCATTCAGTTCAGTTTATCTGCATCATTATAAACTCATTATTGGCAAAATATCAGACGTTTAGAGGATGTTATTTCAGCTGGAGACAGGAATCAGGATTATAATAGGATATTATATCCACATTACACTAATACTCTTATCATCTTATCATAATGACATTTAAATAGTGAAGTATTTATACATTGAGTTATAGTTACTGCCTTTAATTTATGCTGATTTACATTTTAAAAATCAATGTATTCAGGCTTATTGCCATTAACTAAGACTAAAACATCAAAAAAAACATTTATGTTACTTGAAATAAAATTTAACATTAACTGAAATAAAATAAAGTGTATATAAAAAAGCAAAATTTAGCATTTTCGTTTACTTTAAGTTAAAGTACTTGACTTTATTTATTGAAAATAAATAAAAAAAATATTAAAAAATATTTAGACACAAAAAACTAAGTGACAAAAACACAACACAAAAATTACTAAAACATTAACTAAAATTAAATTGAAAATGGAAAATATCTAAATAAAAATTAACTAAAAATATTAATAAAACCATAATCCAAATGAACAAAAATCGAAATAGACATATTAAAAAACTAATAAAAATGACAAAACCGTACAACAAAATTACAAAACGTTAACTAAAATTAAAATGAAAAAATATCAAAATAAAAACTATCAAAATATTAATAAAAACCATAATAATAAAAAACTATATAGACATATTTTAAAAACAAAAATTAATAATAATGCACAACAAAATGACAAAAATGTTAAATAAAATGAAAATGGAAAATAAAAACAAACTCAATATTAATAAAAACTGCAGTCGTATATCAATGACACTGAAATATCACTGATTGTATTACGGTATTTTATTTATGCAAAGTATATTATAATTTTTTTTGGGATTGTGAGCTGGACATGTTTTTTGAGAGGTTCACTCATAATCAGCTGAGCAGTTTTGTCCGCTGTCATTCATAACCTCTTATGGTCTTCTCTTGTAAATCTTGAGATTGTTCTGATGATGGTGTTGTTCTGTGGTGTTCAGACGCAGACAGACGGGTCTCCAGCACCAGCGTCTCCGTCACCGTCTCCTCCAGCTTCTGTCTGACGGCCGGCGGCCGGCGCTTCGAGGAGGGAGACGGGTGGCACGACGGCTGCAGAGACTGTTTCTGTCACGCCGGCCGAGAGATGTGTGTGCTGATCACCTGCCCTGTGCCCACCTGTGCCCACCCTGTGCTCCGAGCTGACCAGTGCTGCCCCAGCTGTGACGGTAACACACACAAAACACTCTCTGATAGTGACCCAGACTGCATTCACTTGATCAAAAATACAGTCAAAAATCTGATATATTTTAGCAATTTAAAACAGCTGTTTTCTATGTGAATATATGTTAAGCTGTAATTTATTCCTGTGATCAAATCTGAGTTTTCAGCATCATTACTCCAGTCTTCAAAGCAGTATTGATGTCATAAAATCACAAGTCTGTTTTGATTTAAAGGTCAGAAGCTATAGCTTACATGAATAAAAATCACAAGCATGACACAATAATTTAATATATACAGATTTACTGAGTAATATGTAGTATATGTTTTAAAAATGGATTATGAAAACTTAAATATAAGGAACTATAAATTTCTTTTGCTTTAGACCATCTATTAATGTTAAATCCACAAATAAAATGTTATGGTTTCAACTACTGTCTGAGAAAACCCCCAGCAGAGATTGATTTATTACAGTTATTTTCAAGGCTTTCAATGTACTCTCATAAAAAACATGAATAAAGTTTATTACTTTTAACAAATAAGTTTTTGCTCAAAACTAACCAGAATGAAATATAATTTGTTTATAATTTCCGCTCAGGAGAGACTTGATGTTGTTTCAGAACAAAGGGAAATATATATCATATCAGCATCGGTTATCGGCCAAAACGATTTGAAAAATATCGGCATATCGGCAAAATTCTAATATTGTGCATTCCTAATTTTTACAATTTAAAACAGCTGTTTTCTATGTGAATATGTGTTAAACTGTAATTTATTTCTGTGATCAAAGCTGTATTTTCAGCATCATTACTGCAGTCTTCAGTGTCACATGATCTTCAGAAATCATAATAATATGCTGATTTGCTGCTCAAGAAACATTTCTGATTATAATCAATGTTGAAAACAGTCGTGCTGCACAATATTTTTGTGGAAACTGTGACACAAGATTTCAAATGCGAGAACAGCATAATAGAATTAGAATTATTGATGGATTCCCAAACAAGAGAAAGAAGAAATCGCTCCGATCGAGGACCAAACAAGCGCTCCATTTACAAAAACTAAAACTGTTATGCTTATTAAAGATTAATAAGTGAAACATAGAGCATATCTCTTCGGGGGGGGGGGCACAGGCAAACATAACAAACAAAAGAAATCTAGAAATAATAACCTAGTCAAATTATAAAATAAAATACCTTACGTAACTTCATAACCAAAAAAACAGACGTTTACTCATCAAACACACATTAAATTGATCAAAAGTGACGTTAAAGACATTTATAATGTTAAAAAAGATTTCTATTTCAAATAAATGCTGTTCTTTTGAACTTTCTATTCATCTGTGAATCCTGAAATATATAATGTATATATTATATATAATGTATTGTATATAATGTTTCCACA
>CM049858.1:30968659-31018659 GCA_027422415.1 Schizothorax lantsangensis
GCCTCTATTATGTATTTGTGAAGCTGATCTTTCACACAGTGTGTAAGTGAATGAGTGTTAAATCTGAAAGTGCTCCGTGTATAAAGTTATCGTCTCTCAAAAGAAAGAGTCGACTCTGAATCATTGAAACGAGTCGTTTTTAAAACCAATCCCTGTTTGACGTCATCATGAATCATTAGCATATTTCCCGCCCACTTGTTGCCACTTTTGTAGCGTTAAAAATATCTGTTTCCACGGTAACGCTGTACACAAAGTAACACTGCGCTCACAAACACTGCTTTAACTGAAATCGACCAATCAGAGCAGAGTAGCGTCACGCAGAGGAGGGGTTTGGAAAAATGAATCATTTGGGAGCAAATAAAGTAAAAATAAATGCATATAATAAGAAAATGAAAGTGATTTTGACCTTGCATGCATCTCAACCTGTTGTTGGGGATCCCAAAACCAAAATATGACCTTTCATAACCCATAATATACTACATTAAGCTAACTGAGACTTGTTATAGCACTTGCGTATCATTGCTCTTTTGTTGGTTTTGATTGCTTCGTTTGTCCTCATTTGTAAGTCACTTTGGATAAAAGCATCTGCTAAATGACTAAATGTAAATGTATAATGGCTGACAGGACAGGAAGATTAATTTTTACTGACATACGGCCTGAAAACATCTCATCTGACCGCAGTTCACTGATGTTCTTCTGAAGCTCGTCGTCACCTCGTTACTGTTTCTGTGCTCGTTTGACTCGCGCCTGACGCTGAAGTGAAGTGTGCATCTGAAAAGTCTCAGTTTGATGTAGTCATAAAGACGTTCTGCGTCTAAATAAACACAATTCTTGTCAAGAAATAAGAGACAGAAGCAGCAGTTATGAATGGGGTGGCCCTCCCTCGCTCCGCCCCTGCGTTAAATATTTGTAACACCGTTAAACTGGAGAAACTAATCACATGCGTTAACGCACTAATTATTGTGTTCATGTTTGTGTGTTTGCTCTCAGAGGAGGATCTGGAGCCGCCGCGTCCCGGACTTCATCAGGAGTTCTGTGTCTCCAGCGCTGGAGGAATCCTGCGGAGCGGCGACTCGTGGAAACCCAACGCCTGCAGCAGCTGCGTCTGCCGTGACGGGAGCGTCCGGTGCTTCTCACAGCAGTGTCCGGTCGCTGACTGCAGGGTCCCTGTGCTGCGCAAGGGCCAGTGCT
This sequence comes from Schizothorax lantsangensis, assembly GCA_027422415.1. NCBI lineage: Eukaryota > Metazoa > Chordata > Actinopteri > Cypriniformes > Cyprinidae > Schizothorax > Schizothorax lantsangensis. The sequence goes on from CM049858.1 coordinate 30,969,851, forward strand.
GCCCGCAGTGCATGCTGGGTACGTGTGTCTGCACAGACTGATGACAGTCGCTCTACAGTGATTTTACTGGGAAAAAGTGGAGTAGAATTACTATTGCACAGTCTCGGCAAAAGCAATATAATGCTACATTTAATAATCGGGATAAATAATTATTGCTTTCATTTTTTTAAAATCGGAATAAATAATTATTGCTTTAATTTTTTTTTTTTATTTAATGTTTAGTAATTGTTTTTAATTATTTATTTAATTTGACATTTTTATTATTATAATTAATTATTTATTAATTAGTTTTATTTTTGTCATTTAAAAATTGTAATTGTTTTAATTTTACATTTATTTTTATTAACTGATATGTTTTGTTATTGTTTTTATTTTTGTAAATATTTATTTTAAAAAATGTAATAAGTGTTTTATTTTTAGTATTATTTATTTCATTTTACATTTTCATTATTGAATTTTTAGTGTTCTGTCCCGATTGCTTATATTTTAAATGTATTTATTTTAATTTGATATTTTTGTGATTCATTTTTTTTTTTTTTTTTTGTATTTTAAATTTTATATTTATTTAAATTTTGCATTTGTAATTTTTTTTAATTATTTATTTTAATTTTACGGTTTTTTATAACTAAACTTTTTTGTTTTATTTTTGTTATTATTTATTATATATTTTTATTCTGTTTATATTTTTTATTACACACATATTTTGTTTTAATTTTTAATGTTTTGTTTTGGTTGCTAGGATTTAAAAAAAAAAAAACATTTAAACTAATTAATAATTATTTTTGTTTTAATTAATTAATAATAACTAATTAAAATAAAATTAATAAGTCTATTTTTTTTTTTTTTTTTTTTTTTTACAATTTATTTGTAATTTGTTAAATTTTAGTAAGTTATTTTTTTTTTTTTTTGATTTACGGTAATTAAGTTTTTTTTTTTTTGGGAATCCCTGCATTCTAATATATGCGGCCTGCTGTTTGTAAAATGAGTCACCTTCCTGTGATATCGCTTCACTCACATGTTTCCTGTTCAGCATGTCTGAATGTGAGGAAAGAACAAACATCTCTCCGTCAGCTTCTCCATTGTTCTCCTGCCTCTTTCATCTCTTGAAGCTTGTTTTTCTCCAGAAGAAATGAGCTGAATGATGCTGATGTCGATCATGTCGTGTGTTTGCAGAGATAACGAGCTCGTCAGCGCCGGTCACCGCCGCTCCTCCGCTCCACAGCGTCACAGGTAATTATTAGAGTCTGATAATAACACAGGCTAACGAGCGTCTCTCTGATCTGAGATCGATACGAGACGCAGCAGCAGCAGCAGTGAGAGGAAGATGCCAGATGATTAGATGAGGGAATACAGTGCTGCAAATAGTGCTGACAATGTTATTTATTTATTTATTTTAATGCTACATTTTTATTATAATTTTTTTGTAACTTTACATTTTTTTAGTTTAATTTTAAGCAATGTTTTTTTTAGAATTTTTTTTAGTATTATTTATATAAATTTACATTTTTAAGATTTGATTAATGTTTAGTAAACATTTTATTTTGTTTTAAAACAATTTTAGTTTTACATTTTAATGATTAATGTTTACTTAGCATCTCATTTTTGTTAATCAGAATAAATAATTCTTAATTTTGCTTTTTTAATATTTATATTATTAGTACGTTTTTTTCATGTTATTTTGTATTTTTATTTTTATTTTTTATTATTGTTTTATTTTGATTGATTTATTTTAGTTGTTTAAGCATTTTATTTTTGTTTTAAAATGATTTATTGTAGTTTAAAATTTTTATGATTAATGTTTAGTGTTTTATATTTGTTATTTGAAATTTTTTATTTCACATTTATTTATTTATTAACTGTTATGATATTGTTTTCATTTTAAAATGACTTGTTTATTGTAATTTAACATTTTTATACTTACATTTTTAATATTTTATTTTTGGTATTATTTATTTCATTTTACAATCTTTTGTGATTAATTTTTAAAATGTTTTAATTCAATTTGTTTTTGTTTTAAAAAATATTTGTTTATTTTAATTTTATATTTGTATGATTATTTTTAAGTATTTTAATTCAATTTACTTTATTGATTAATTTGTAGTGTTTTTGTTTTTATAATTTTTACATTTTTATGATTAATGTTTAGCAAGCGTGTTATTTTTACTATTTGTGTTTTAAAATTATTTTAATCTGACATTTTTATGATTTTTTTTAGTGTTTTATGATTCATGTTTAGTAAGTTTTTTTTTTTTTTTTTTACTATTTTATTTTAATTTTACAATTGTATGATAATTTTTAGTAAGTGTTTTGTTATTATTATTATTTCTTTATTTTTATTTTTCAGGATTTTATGATAAATTTTTGCTAAGCGTTGGCTTGCGTTCGTCTCGCTGATCTGATTTCATTTCATCTGATTAGACGAGGGAATACAGCGCTGCAAATACTGCCATATTACAGGATCGATGCTCTCTGATGTCAAACGTTCTCTCATCTAGATGGTGAAGGTCTCTCGCGGGACGTCCCGAGCCAGACGGAGATGACGCTCATCTACCAATCAGCAGCCTGGATTCTGGCAGGAATCCTGCTGGCCGTGGTCATCTTCCTCCTGGTGGCCGTTCTGATGAACCGCAGGAAGAACTGGGTTCAGATGTCCTGCTACGGCGCGCCCAAGAAGGTGAGCGACCCAAGAACTAACGACATCATAAGAGCCGTTAAAGCATCATGAAATTAAGTATTGCAGCACATGAGTATCATATATCATCAAAATGACTAGAAACACTCCTGCCACATAGAGAGCGCTTGTTTTTAGTCATTTTGATGATATATGATACAAGCGCTCTCTATGTGGACATGAACTTCATTTGCAGCCCATTTAACCTCTGTCATGTGACGCATTTCTGAGCAAAACAATACATGAGAAAAAACTATTTTTCCTTAGTTTCACATCAGTGATGATGAAGCACTCACAGTTAGAACAGGAATATTGATAAAAAAAATACTGTTTTGACTTCATGTTGACTTTTTAAGGTTTTAATATATTTTATAAATACATATTAAGGTTTTAATGTTCATTTTAGGTTATTTATTTAGATTTTTTTATGCACTCCCCAACAAATATTATTTTTTTTTGCACCCACATTAAATCATTTATTTTTTTGTTTATTCTTTGCACCCACAACAAATCTTGTTTTGTGTGTATTTTTTACTCTCCAACAAATAATTTATTTTATTTTTAGCACATAATTTTTTTTTTTTGCATTCTCCAAAATATATATTTTTTTGTTTATTCCCCAACTAATAATTTTTTTATTACTCGTTTATTTTTGTACTCCCAACAAATATTTTTTCCGTTTTTATTTTTTGCACCCCAACAAATCATTAATTTTTTTGTTTATTTTTTGCACCCACAATAAATCTCGTTTTGTGTTTTTTTACACTCTCCAACAAAAAAAAAATTCCGCCCCAACAAATATTTTTTTTGGTTTATTTTTTGTGCTCCCCAACAAATATTTTTTTTGTTTATTTTTTGTGCTCCCCAACAAATATTTTTTTTGTTTATTTTTTGCGCTCTCCAACAAGATCACCCCAATCATCCAAACAGAGCTATTCGAATCATCTTATGAAAACACTATATATGGCAAAAATATTTTTTCCACCCCAACAATTTTTTTTTTTTTTGCACATAATTTTTTCTTTTTTTTTGCACTCTCCGACAAATAATTTTTTGTTTATTCCCCAACTAATATTTTTTTTACCACTCATCTATTTTTTGCACCCCAACAAATCATTTATTTCTTGTTTATTTTTTGCACTCTCCAACAAATCGTTTTCTTGTTTATTTTTTCACTCCCTAACAAAACATTTAATTTTATTTTTTGCACACCCCAATCATCCAAACAGCTATTTGAATCATCTTATGAAAACAATATATATGGCAGGAAATCCAAATGCTGTATTTGTCTCCTGTTTGTCCGTCAGACGGTGATCCTGCAGAAACACGTGAACAAGAGTTCGCTCGTCTACATGGAGCCGTCCAGAGAGAGTCAGTTCCAGAGCGTCGCTAACGGAGAGCGAATCTGCATCCCGCGCGCTAAACTCGCTAACGGACACGTCCAGCGCTAGCGACGTCTCGCAGCTCTTCAGAGGCCAGAAACTCCACCGAACGCCGGCGACTCCAGCGCAAGAACAACCCAGTACTGTGATCATCTCCTGCTTTATTTGGTGTTTTTATGATGTCCGGAGCGTCTGAACTAAACAGAGCCACAGATGAGCTTCGGCGTCATTCCGTGATGCAGAAACAAAGCAAACGTTGAGGAACCAGACGGACCTTCAGAGACCAGAGAAAAGAGATTGTCATCATATCCGGAGCTTTCCTGACCTCTCCAGTCTGTTTATTCATCTCTATACGCTCAAGTGTTTTACTCGAGACTGAAGATTGCTGTGTGTTCATAACGAACTGAACTTCAAGAGCTTCAGATCAAATTAAAACCTGTGATTTTAGCTCCGTTCCGAACCCTAGTGAGTCGTCTAACTAGACAGCATCTGCAGGCATCATCACATTCTTCACTATACAAAACCATCAGTTTTCATTTCTCAAGAGAATGCTGTTTCCATCCATAACACACACACACACACAAATATATATTAATAAATTAAATGTTAAAAACTATATATATATACACTACCAGTCAAACGTTTCTGCTCACCAAGCCTGCATTTATTTGATCCAAAATACAGCAAAAACAGTAATATTGTGAAAAATTATTACAATTTAAATCAGCTGTTTTCTATGTGAATATGTGTTAAACTGTAATTTATTTCTGTGATCAAAGCTGTATTTTCAGCATCATTACTCCAGTCTTCAGTGTCACATGATCTTCAGAAATCATAATAATATGCTGATTTGCTGCTCAAGAAACATTTATCATTATTATTATGATGTTGAAAACAGCCGAGTAGATTTTTTCAGGTTTCTTTGATGAACAGAAAGTTCAGAAGAGCAGCATTTATCTGAAATAGACATCTTTTGTAACATTATAAATGTCTTTATCATCACTTTTGATCAATTTAAAGCATCCTTGCTAAATAAAAGTATTAATTTCTATAACCCCCCCCCCCCCCCATAATATATATATACAGTATATACATACTGACTCCAAGCCTTTGAATGGTATAGTGTAGTATATAATATAGTGTATAATGTTACAAAAGCGTTTTATTGCAGATAAACGCTGATCTTTGGATCTTTCTGTTCATCAAAGAATCCTGAAAAAAAAGTACTCTGCTGTTTTAAATATTGATAATAATAATAATAATAATAATAGTTTCTTGAACAGCAAATCAGCATATTAGAATTTCTGAAGGATGCTGAAAATTCAGCTTTGATCACAGAAATAAATTATATTTTAAAATATATTCAAATAGAAAACAGTTATTTTAAATAGTAAAAATATTTCACAATATTACTGTTTTTGCTGTTTTTTGGATCAAATAAATGCAGGCTTGGTGAACAGAAGAGACTTCTTTAAAAACATTAAAAATCTTACTGTTCAAGAACTCTTGACTGGTAGTCTGGTATTCATATTTTCTATTTCTATATTAAAATAAAAGTTTTATATATAAATATTAGTATTTATATATAACTGAAATTAAATATAAATTTATATATCACTAATTTGCTTCTCTAGAAATCAGTTTCTGGTCCTAGTTTTGTAGGGAGTCATATTCATATATTCAGTTACATTCATGTTCATAAAGTTTGTTTTCATTCATTGGTTTGCTCTCTCTGTTAAACAGGCTGTTTTTGATACTGTCTCTTTAAGAGATATGTAAATGAGCTCTGTTGTGATTGGCAGATCTTTATCAGTCATATGTTAATAATGGTTGTGATGTCGCTCATTAAAATTCATAACGAGTCATTTTTGCAGTTTAGTTTCGATCAATGTGCCGAGGAAGATGTTTTATATTGTGAACAACACAAAATGTGACTTTATTAGAGGAAACACTTCAGATGCAGCTTCGTTAGCATCATTAGTCTGAATCAATTACATGATGATTATAGTCGGTTTGAGTCCGAGTCGCTCGCAGGGGAATTACAGCGAATGATAAATGTACAAAAACCATAAAAATAGTAGAGGAAAGTATCTTATTTATTTTTTCACATGTATTTATTAATACTAAACTGTAGTAAGTGACTGATTTCTGTCTGGTCTGAAGATGCTGTACAGATTTTATAAACGCTTTATATCGCCTCTTATTTATTTGACCTTTGCCACGAGTCGATATGATCCAACAGATGTTCAGCTGTAACATGTACACTTGTTTCTGAAATAAACATGAATTGTGTGAATGTTTGTTCATTATTTATTGTGTTCAAGTCATTTTGACCTGGAGAGGATTTTCTTTATCATGAAAATGCTAATGTTTTCACACTGGACTGAAACTTACTGACTTTGCTCATATATATCCCAAAAAATATGATAATATTTGTAATTTTGGGAGATTTTTTCCCCCCACACACACATTTTAATAGCCTACAAAAATTTATTATAAATGTATTGTTATACTTTACTATTGGCTTCAATCTTTTCATTCAATTAGCACACATTTTGTTTTTCATATTAAAATTATTTTAATTTTTATAAATATATTTCAAAGTATTAATCAGAGCTTATGAACATTGACAAAATTATCCACAAATGTTTTGTTCACTCAAAAACAGGCACATGAACTCAAAACATGTTTGTTGATTGAAAAAAGCATAAATAAAAATATGAAAAATATGATTTATGAAAATTAGAAATATTGCCCTGGCAATTAACTGAAATCATTTAAAGTTGAAGCACTAAAATTACTAATAGGAAATATATAAACAAATAATAACACATTAAACCTAATTAGTAACAAAAACTAAAATTACAAGTAAAGATTATTTAAAAAAAAAAAGTTAATTAAAAATGTCTTACTATAATAGCAACAATAACTTCAATATAACTACATTCAATTCTGCATGTTTAAATAAGAAGCAAGACCACACGTGATACAGGAAAATCTTTTATTCCTTCAGTTGTGGGCTGTACAGTATTTAATCATGTGATTTCACAGGAATCATTAATAATATGATTGATGACTGGACCCTTCAGATGACGCTCATCAGCCTTTGGCTTTGAATCCGTCGTATAAAAACAGCTGGGTTTAACGGCAGAATCTGTAAAGCGTTAAAACGCCGTGTTACCTTCATTGTCTGGGCAGTGAAACCAGAGATCAGAGCAGGATCTTGTAATAATCGTCTCTGTAGCTGTAAAGAACCACCACAGCCACCCTGAAAACACACATCACAAACTCAGCTGAAAAATCAACAACACGATATATGATTTTCTTCAGTTCTAGACTTTCAGCATGTCGTCATGAGATTTCACAAATTAAAACAAGAACTAGTACGTTTCTTTTTATTTTTTGACCCTTTTGGCAAATATTTGTTTCAGATCTGTTACTCCTGAAGTTAAAAAAGACTGATTTTATTCCTTCAGAATAAAATATGTAACCGCTATTTTCTATGGAAGATTGATTCTGCAGAAATAAAAACAGCAAACTTGCAATTTTGAGAAAAATATGTGACAAAAATATATAGATGTTGTTTAAACTCACAATTCTGAGAAGCAAAGTCCAAGTCGTGAGATATAAACTCGTGAGGAAAAAAGTCAGAATTGTGAAAAAAATAAATCTATATTATCTTTTGTATTTTTTATTCCGTAGGATTTTTTTTTCCGAAAAGTAAACCCAAAATAAGTCAGAACTGAGTACATTAACTCACAATTGTTATAAAAGATCATCCAAACTGTAAGATAAATCTGAATTGAGAGATGTAATCTCAGATTGTAAACTCGCAATTGTAATAAAATAAAAAAAATATATATAAAAAAATTGAGATCAAAAGTTGCAATAACTTTTTTTTATTATTATTATTATTCCATGGTGCAAACAAGCTTCCAGAACTTACTTATTTTCTAACTTAAGAATATCTTGTATTCCTAAAAAAATATCTATTTTTTCTTAAGAATGTGCAAAGACAAAACTCAAGAAAAATTCAAACTCTTGAAAAGAAACGCATTAAAATTATTAAACCCCTTGTATTAAATTCCCAAAGATGAGATGTTTACTTCATTCGATTGTTTCAAATATTAAGCATAACAACATAAAACTGGCTCCATATAAGACATAGGACTACTCAATTAAGTTTACTTTCATCATCATATTAACATTTCATAAAGAGATTTTAGAGGGGATTTTGGATTTCTCTTTTGATCCCTCGATAAATCAGAAAATACTGTCAACAGACAGAAAACAAGCACATTTTCACCATGTTTATAGGAGTACACTGTTTAAATCAGTGTGAACGAAAAATGAACAAATTGTAAAGTTTGGCGTTTGCAAGAGAAAAAGCTCTTTAAAGATATGAATTAACCAAAATCTACAGATGCAAATAGATAAAGTGTAATAAAATAAAGGCTTATATGTGACCCTGGAGCACAAAAGCAGTCATAAGTAACACAGGTATATTTGTAGCAATAGCCAACAATACATTGTATGAGTCAAAATTATACATTTTTCTATTATGCCAAAAATCATTACGATATTATGTAAAGATTATGTTCCATGAAGATATTTTGTAAATGTCCTACCGTAAATATATCAAAACTTAATTTTTGATTAGTAATATGCATTGCTAAGAACTTCATTTGAACAACTTTAAAGGTGATTTTCTCAATATTTAGATTTTTTTGCACCCTCAGATTCCAGATTTACAAATATTGTCCTATCATAACAAACCATACATCAATGGAAAGATTATTTATTCAGCTTTCAGATGATGTATAAATCTCAATTTTGAAAAATTGACCCTTATGACTGGTTTTGTGCTCCAGGGTCACGTGTGTATTTTGGATGTTTTCTTTCCACTAATCTGAAAGAAGACATGATATAGAAGCAAAATAGAGCAAAATGCACCAGCAAAATAAAGCTGAACAATATCTGGCACACAATCTCTCCATTGTTTCTAAATGACGGTACTCTAACAGTCAACATGAGCTCCGTAACGCAGAAAAAATGAGGAAATTAGAAAAAATTGTTGATAGAATCCAATGAGACTCTATTGTTCCCAAACACAGGAAAGTCACATCCGTTTCTCCAAAGAATGAGCAGAAACGGGGGTAAAAGTTGTTCATTTATGACTGGTTTGGGTGGAGAGAGTCAATGACATGGATTCAGAGGATCCAGACGTGACGCTGAGAAGAAAGAGCTTCAGCACTGGATCAGGTTTAATGATTGTAATTAAGAGTGTCTGGAAACACTTGAGAAGCGGATCGGGTCTCGCTGTCAGATTAACGAGTGAAGAGATCTGACAAAACACTCCACTCATGATTTATAGTAGTTAAACTAGTCAAGATAACCTTGAAAAGAGTTACATACACTGGAAAAAACAAACTATACTAAAAAAAAAATAAAAACTACTACAAAAAAAGGGAAAAACGTGAAATAAAATATAAAAAAACTTAATGCTTCAGTGAAATTAATGCTCTATATTTTAGCTTAATGTTTATTTTTTTATATTTTGTATTTTTAGGGGATTTTATAGTATTGAATTATATTTATGCAGTATTTATAATCCATTTTTTACCTGTTAACCACTTTCTGAGCAACTTGAAAATTACATTTCCAATTTAAACTGTCGTAAAAGAAGACACATGGCAGATTATTCCTGAAGTGAAAAAGTTGTTAAAGTGAAATTTTAAACAATGTAAATAGATTAAGTGTATTGTTATGAAAACAGTTTAAATTCTACATGAAATTTATTTTCCAAAACATGTTTTACTCGAAAACCTCGAGAAAATAAAAGCCATACATCTCAACAAATTGTGCTCCAAATTTGAGGTTGATCTCAAAAAATGAGCTTTCAGTAGGATTTGTTTGGGTGCAGTACCAAATGTTTCCACTAGATGAAATTCACTTCTCATTTGTTCCCAATGCTGTCATTTTTGACCACGAAGAGTACAAGTTTGACTATTTTTCAAAACCACAACCTTTTTCAATCATGTCCATGATTTTTTTTTTTTTTTTTTTCACACAGCAAGTGCCAAAACCTTTACCAAGTTTCATACCATTCCAATGAACATTCAACATTTTTATTTTAACTTGATGTACTAGAATAACTAAAACTGAAATAAAAATGAATAAAAACTACATATACATATATATATATATATATACACTGGCCATCCAAAAAAAAAAAGTCACCACCTGGGTTTAACTAAGCAAATAGGTAAGATCCTCCCATTGGATAATTACTGCATGGATGATTATGTTATGTGCCCAAAGAATGAGGTCAGCTGACTACCTGAATATACTGAGTGACCAGGTTATTCCATCAATGGATTTTTTCTTCCCTGATGGCACGGGCATATTCCAAGATGACAATGCCAGGATTCATCGGGCTCAAATTGTGAAAGAGTGGTTCAGGGAGCATGAGACATCATTTTCACACATGGATTGGCCACCACAGAGTCCAGAGTCCAGACCTTAACCCCCCATTGAGAATCTTTGGGATGTGCTGGAGAAGACTTTGCACAGCGGTCCGACTCTCCCATCATCAATACAAGCAAGTGTTTATTTCTTTTAATTTTGATGATTTGGCGAAATATTAATGCAAAGAAAGGATTTTTAGAAACTCTGGACATGAAAAGTATGGGAATAAATGTTGTGACATTGCAGAAGCTTATCGAAATGATGCCACGGCATCTTCCTCTTCACAAATGCATGCTGTAATCAAAGCTAAAGGCGGTCCAACGAAATATTAGTCAGCAGCAGGAAGTGTGACTTTTTTCAGAAAACACAGTGGACCAACACCAGCAGATCGCACCCCAAACCATCACTGACGGGCAGTGTATATTCTGTGCCTCTCCTCTCTTCCTATATATATATATATATAGAGAACATATATAAACTAATAAAACGCTTCTGACGCTGTCTGTTGACAAAAACACAAATAAATTCCTAAATTACATTTTTGAATGGGTTTTGTTTAAAGTTATCCCTATTGGTACACTCTTTTCTACCACATAGTTCACCCAAAAATAAAAGAATGGCTTTCGTTCTTCTGTGTGACACAAAAGATGATGTTTTGAAGAACACTGGGAACATTGGACCCCATTGACTTTCAATGTATGGACTTTTGAATGGAATTAGTGAAATAAACAAAAAACTGTATATATAAACAGAGATATCAAAATATCTTAAAAGAATGGCTTTCGTTCTTCATGTTCCAAAAGATGAGAAAAGAAAGTCATGCATGTTTGGACAACAAAAAACACAGAGATATCAAAATATCTTTCATGTTCCAGAAAAGAAAGTCATGCATGTTTGGAAGAACATTACAGTTATTAACGCTGGAAAAGCACCTTTTGGAGATCTTGAAGTGGTAGATCTGCTCACAGATGCATTTGAGGTACCGTTGTTTGGGCAGCCGAGAGAGAAGCGTCTTCACACTGATGTTGAACTGCTCCTCACCATCAAACTGAGAGACAAACAACAGCAGCTTCAGCGTTAAACACGTCAGTTAGCACAGGAAAGATGAGGAATCATATCTGAGACACTCAATCAGTGGGTAGAAATGAAGAAATATACAATATGTAAGAACTGAATTTATGATGAGACTTAAAATGGACCTATTTCTGACATTATTGGGAGACATGGAAGGAGTACTGTAATTATGATTTTTTTATGTTTTAGATTAGCAAGTCTCTTCAAGGCTGCATTTATTTGATCAAAAATATAGTTTTGCATTGCATTTACACAAATAACTACTTCTGACTGGTCCATCTCTGATGATTGTGCCAGTGTAGTTTACAATCAGTGATGAAAAAAAAGCTTTAAATTAAATATAATATTTTTGTTTGATATTGACAGCTGTTTGGGGATATATTGCATGTTACAAATGTTGTATTTTTTGGACAAATTTTAAAGTTTTATAAAAGTTTCGTTCCTGAAATCCACCATTCTGCTGGGATCAGAATAATCCAGGTTTTTTTTTATCAAAAGTAACCCAATCTAACTTAAAAGTTTTGAACAACACAAACTGAGGATTTAATCCAGATCAAAACCAAGATTGGATTTTGTGATCTAATCTGAATTCAGAATCCTTTTTTTTTTCTTTTGAACAACACAATTTCAAGATTTGATCCAATCCGATGGCCAAAATCCCATCAGATTATTTTTGAACAACTGGTGCCTGATTTGCTGCTCAAGAAACATTTCTGATTATTATAATGTTGAAAACAGTTGTGCTGCACAATATTTTTGTGGAAACCGTGATACATTTTATTTTTCATGATTTCAAAAGAACAGCATTTATTTGAAATAGAAATCTTTTGTAAAATTATAAATGTCTTTACTGACACTTTTGAGCAATTAAATGCATCCTTACCAAATTCAAGTTTTAATATATATTTTTTAATTGTATTATTTACCACAAACTTTTGAATGGTACATGAATGGTAAATGGCAAAACTGTTTTCAACATTGATAATAATCAGAAATGTTTCTTGAGCAAATCAGCATATTATTATGATTTCTGAAGATCATGTGACACTGAAGACTGGAGTAATGATGCTGAAAATACTGTGCTGCATCACAGAAATAAATTACAGCTTAACAGATATTAACATAGAAAACAGCTGTTTTAAATTGTAATAATATTTCACTATTTTTACTGTATTTTTGATCAAATAAATGCAGCCTTGGTGAGCAGAAGAGACTTCTTTCAAAAACATTATTTTGTTTTATCTCCTTTTTTTCCTGCATTTTTTAAAAGCTAAAAACATCTTGAAAAATGAATAAAAATAAAGTAAAAAAAAAACACTTTCATGATCACTTGAGCACTCTGAACTGGTGAATAACTGAAGGCCTTTGTTAGTGTGAAATATCTGTGTAGGGTCATGTTTGTTCCTTGTTAAAGGACATGAACAGATTGTTCTTCCCGTTGCAGTGACTCGTGTTGATGGAGAGGGTTTCCCTCATCACGAGGAAAGCCCGAGTCCTGCTGTCAGCAGACAGGATCCCCCTTCTCTTCCGCTTTATCCCACCGTTTTCCACTGGAATGCCATTTATTTACTCAGAATAGCTCATAATAATAGCGGGCGGTACAAACCTCGAGGGACAGGAAGTTGATGAGGGTTTCCTTGGGCAGATCGACCTGCGGAGGAATGCGACAGGAGAGATTGTGAAGGTTAGGTTCGCAGACACAATGGAGGCTTATCTACAGAAAAACGCAGACTGACGCGGTGCCATGTAAACAGGAAGAGCTCAAAATGTGCCTTAACAGGGTAAAAGTTGAAGTAAATACGCCACCGAAGAAACATGTGAGGAAACGAGCTGTGTATGTGGCGTTAGTCTCTTTGTTTTCATATCAGTGCATCATGTTGTTTCTGTTATCGCTCTTTAGATTTTGATCTGAGTGTCTGGAAATTTTAAGGTGGTTCTACTTCCTGAACTTGAGATTCTGGCTCGGGGACAAATTCATATTTGGACCCATAACTCAGGGAGTTTTGTAAACTGTGTAATAACAGAGAGATACACCAAACCACTTTATTCCCCACAAAACCACTAATTAGCTAAATATGCAAGCGATGTGAATCTTAATGACAAGCGCTCCTCTCCATTTGCGGTTTATGCTTCTCAAAACAGTTCATAATTTCACTGGGAAAATATAAATGCTATGACAATGCTAAATGAAAAATTAATCTAGTACAGTACAGCACTGGCAACGTCAAGGTCATGGGTTCGATTCCCAGGAATCATGCATGAACTGATCACCAGGCAACTGATGCAGATATCTTAGAGAGCCGAGGCCGATATAAAGCCGAAATATATGATTTTACACTATTTAATTTGAAATAAGATGCATAAAAATTGCTGCAATGAAATTGGGATTCATATTTATTAAATTAGAAATAATTGTACAATGAATCAACATGAAAAAAAGTATAAAAATTATTTTTACAGTATTTTTCACAAATAATGGAATAGTTAAAAACACAAATAAAAAGGAATGCATGGTCAAATGTACACCATGTACAACAGAGAGATACAAAAAAACTTGTGTTTTTTTGCCAAACTTTAATATATATAAAGCCAAACTTGTGCTTTTTTTGTTGCATGTTATGATGTTTTGTTGCATGTTATAATGTATTACTGTTTTATTTTTCTTTGTGTTATTGCTGTTTTTTTTTTACAACCGATTACGATATCTTAAGGAGCCAGTGGCTGATATGAAGCCAAAATATATATTATATAACCCTATTTAATTTAAATAAGATGCATAACAATTGCTGAAATGACTTTTAGATTCATATTTACTAAATTAGACAATTAATTGTGCAATAAATCAATATGAAAATAATTTGAACTTGATAAAAATACATTAACAGATTTGTGCTTTAGCATCTTCATTCTGTAATAATACACTAGTATTTTTCATAAATGCAGAAAGAGTTAAAATACAAATAAAAAGGAATGCATGAGCTCATCAATATCGACTGACATTGATTTTTTTATGACTGATGCCCGATACCGATATTTTAAAGAGCTGACAGCTGATAAAAAGCTGATATATATGATATTACACTATTCAATTTAAATAAGAAGCAGAATTACTGCAATCAAATTTATTTTAGATATTTTCTAAATTAGAAAATGAATTGTAAAATGAATAAATATGAAAAAAACATTTATTTATGCTTTAGAAACTTCTTGTTTTTGTAATCCTATTATAGCATTTTTCACAAATAAAGAAATAGTTAAAAACACAAAATAAGATCAAAGTAAACACTATAACCAAGTGCACTCAGTAATCCGGTAAGTTTGTGCAGACTGGCAATCATATTTTCTCAAATAAAGTTCAGGTAACACTAATTAAATTAAATTATCGGTGCCGATAATTGAAAAATGTCAAATATCGGTCATGGCAATATACTGGTTGACCACTAATGTATACCTTGAATTCAATTAAAGTTGCAGCATTCTTGTCACTGTCAAAATAAGTCCCATCACTGTCAAAATTAAAGCTGCTTATGATACATACAGAAAAACTATAAAAAACGATAATTTAAAAAATACCAAATATCGGATGTTATATTGGTTGATCACTAATGCATACATTGAATGGATGCAAGTTGCTGCATTCTTGGCATGTCTGATGCCAATCATTTCACGAGTTCACACTTACATATAATAAACTGAGTAAAGGGTTATGCATATTTGGCGTGCTGTCCGAGGAGAGGGCTCCGAGCTCGGTAATTATTCCCGAGCCCACTAGGGGTCCGAGCTCGGCGTGTGCAGAATGCTAGTGCTCCTCCCTGTGCTGGGATAGAACGGCTGAAGGTGAGGATGGACGCTGACGAGAGATAATGAAGGTAAGACTGCTTGATTATTTATAGGGATTCTCTCTCGTGCTGATTGGATAGGTGGTGTGATTACTGATGATGAATTGGCCGTGTTAATTATCTGCACGTGCTCCTCCCGAAACTTGTTAATAAAACATCACTTAAAAATGGCAAATATCTGCAAATGCAATGTAAATAACTTTGGATAAAAGCGTCTGCCAAATGCATCAATGCAAATGTGCTGATCTGAGAGCAGGAAGTGACATCATATACTCACAGCCAGCACTTCAATGTCGTTGCTCTTGTTCTGTAAGTTGCTGCTCAGATTCTGCAGTCGTGTCTGGATCTGAAAGACAGAATTGCTCTCATGCTCATAATGCAAAAGGACAGAAAGCCAAAGCTTTTCATTGTATGCAATAAAGCTGAGCACAGAACAGCAGGGGTTCAGATTCGCTGGCTCATCACTAGACGGGGCTGACTCATTATTTATTTCAGAAGGACGTCACCGCTGTCCTGAGGACTCACACATGTTGAATTTAACACCAATTGAGCTGAATCAAACACTGGACGCTTCTCATGGGGGTCACAGATTCAAGACTTTCTCCATGCTTGATTGTGATGTAGTGTGAAAACTTCAAGGGGAAATTTGGCCAAAAGCAACATTGGGATTTATTGTAGATTAATGGGAAATTCATAAAACAAACAAGCATGTGTGATTGTGAGGGGAAGGACATTCTCTACAGGCCTTAAAGGTACAAGATGTGGAAGAAAGTGTGTTTCCCATGATGTCAGACGTGAGATCATTGTGCTGACCTGCGTCTCGTATCTCCGCCGGTTGCTGGCTGAGATTTTCTCAGGCGTTACGAGGTTCACGTTCATGGACATGATGGTGTTGCTCCCATGTGACTCAGACAGACCTGATGGACACCAAACACACAAGACGACAGAAGTGTGAGGATTCACTCCAACATCTGCTGGACAAACCTTACATTCATTTATTTCCTTTCAAGGTTTTAAATGCAAAATCTACCAGAGCCAAAGTACTACACAACACTAGATCACTGTGTGCCACAATAACGTTTTTAATTAATTAATAAAGCAGTAAGCCATGATATCTGATTGAGAACGATTAAAATTGTGTTTCTGTGAGAGTCCAAACAGCTGATAAAAACTTCACAATAATCCACAGCACTCCAGTCCATCAGTTAACATCTGGAGAAGACAAAAGCTGAAACAAATCCATCAAGACGTTTTTAACTAAAATACGAGTCCATAATCCATAATAACGCTTCCTCCAGTGAAAAAGTCCATCTCCTGATCAAAATCCAGCCACATATCTGTTTAGAGCTGTTTTGGCTTGTAAACGGTGCTTGATCTGTGCAGATTTCTCTCCTGATTCAGACCAGAACACCTTTTCACTGGAGGAAGCGTCATTATGGATTATGGACTCGTATTTGAGTTAAAGTCTTAATGATGGATTTGTTCGTACACTTCTGTCTTCTCCAGATGTTAACTGATGGACTGGAGTGGTGTGGATTACTTGTGGATTATTGTGATGTTTTTATCATCTGTTTGGACTCTCATTCTGACGGCACCCATTCACATCCATTGCTGAGACACTGATGCAGAGACACATTTCTACAAATCTGATGAAGAAACAAACTCATCCTAATCTTGGATGAGCTGAGGGTGAGCAGATTTTCAACATTTAAATGTTTGGCTGTAATAAATTGAAATAAGATTTTGGTCACTTGGTGGCTGTATTTTTTAATAAGTGAAATTAGTTTGGCTTCTTTGCTCAATAACTTGTGAAACAGGCCTAAAAACCAAATGACAAAATTATAAAACCAGATTGTGGATCGTGATCCTGCTTGAAAAACCTGTACCTGAGTTTCCCAGTAATGATCCCTTTGGATTCTGGAGAGAAGCACTCTCAGAAATCTCTCTGACGAGAGAAAAAACAGCATTAGATGTTTCCTCTGGACTCTGACACATGGTTTACGGTTGTAAATGTCAGTGTATGTCACCTGTTCCTCTCTTCTGAGAGTTTGGTCCGGCTCTTTTGGATGAAGTGATCGAGCAGCTCCGACTCGGGGATTCTCTTCTCCGACTGACGGTCTTTCTCAAAGGACTTGACCTGACGGGAAGAGAAGAGAGCCTGTCAGATCAGCGCACTCTTTAGTGTCTTCAGCGCAGGTGTCGATGTGATTTACCTTCAGGTGATTTCCTTCTTTATCCGACACCAGCACCATGAATGTGATCCCAGCTTGTCTGCAGTGCTCCAGAAGAGCCTCCTGTGACTGTGGCACAAATGGAGAATATTTATCGTCATTACAACAGAAAAACACACATCTGACTGAACTCATTAGAGAAACTTATTCGGATCAGAATTTAAGCTGTGGTTTGGAGTTAAACATAATAAAAATAATGACTTGTGGTTCAGTAAGGGAGGAATCGTGTTGTCAGATTTTTTAATTGACATTTGTTTCCATGCTTGTTTCGCAAGTATTAGTGAGAACGTCACAATTGTCTGCTTACTGTCTTTGTATTTATTTCATGGCATTTTAATTTATTTGATTGATGAATGCTTTATTATATGGAACAGTTCTCAGCTCTGAACCCTTAATTCACCAAAATGTCAAAAAGTGCTCTTCTTCCTCTGTATTTCTCAGGGGCGGCGCCAGGAATTTGAACGCAGGTGCTGATGCTAAACTGACAGGGGGAGTGCAATTAATAGTTTGACCAAGACAGGGTTATTATTATTATTATTTATAGAATAATACAATCTCTTAAGGTGCACAAATGTTTATGAAGAATGTGGGATAATCCTGCTTAAGCCTAAACTGTGTAATGGGGGCGCGCACGACATTTTTTAATTTATTTTTTTTGTGAAAGGCTTATACTCCTTCATTTTTGGATGTGCTTTCTGTCGTAAGTCTCCGTGGGAGGTCACAACAATCGCTCACAGACTGAAATAAATCTACGGAAAACCAATAAAAAAAATAAAAAAAATCCTTATTATGTAGTCAGTCAATAACACTGGATTTTTTATTTATTTTGGCATTCATAATCATTACTTTATGACATTTGTGAGCGGGGAATTCCATGCGGATGGTTTTGTTATTATACTAATTATTTTAATTTCGCAAGTATTAGTGAGAACGTCATTTTTAAAATAAAACAATTGTCTGCAAATCACTTACTGTATTTATCATGTGTAATTTGTATTTTATATTAGAATCTAATGTTGGTTTGATTGCTTGGTTACACGAGAAAATAAATAATTTTACCTGATTTATGCGTGTGCGGTTTCGCGACTGTCTTTATTGAGGTCTGGTGAATGCTTGGGATACGGGTCGGGTGTTCTTTTTACTGCTGGTACGTTTACCAAACAGGACCCGGAACTCTGCAACCGCTTTGCGTCTCTCTGTCAGATAACCCCTCAGCCATTTACAGGTGTTTCCAAACTCACACAGCTCATAATTTTTCTGCCAAGGGGTGAGAACTTAATTACGAAAACGATTATTTATTTTTGTTAATTATTATTTTACAGTTAGTTTTTCAAACTGTTGTTATGTCGTTTAGGAAAATGTTTGTATTTTATTTCATTTTTTAAGGGGGTGCTAGTGCTTTGGTTTTTCTTGGAGCACCTTCCTCTAGCGCCGCCCATATTTCTGTCTTGTTTTACAGTACAAATATGTTAGGATTCTCAAACTTAACTCAAAAGGGCAAACTAGTATATTTTTCTGACTCCATTGGCAAATATTTGTTCTTGTTTTAAGCTTAAACTCACTTCATTTTTATCAATTTCCCAGGAAAACAAGATTTATTTTCATTTTACTACTCAAATAAATGTATGTTGATTTAAGGCAAGTAACAACATGTTCTATTTTGCTTCCATATCATGTCTCTTCTTTCAGACTACTGGAAAGAAAATATACAAAATACGCATTTAAGTGTTTATTTTATTGCACTTTATATATTTGCATCTGTAGATTTCAATTGCAATCTTTAAGTAGTTTTTCTCTCCACTTCAGCAGCACTTACTGTACATTCACAAAACAGTTTTATTTCTCTCTATATTCTCTATGCATTTCCAGAAAAGAAACAGGTTCATATTTCTTTTTTGATTTTGTTATCATATTTGAGTTAAAGGCTATTTGGATTTCTCTTTTTTATCACTCCATAAATCAGAAAATACTCTCAACAGACAGAAAACAAACACATTTTCACCATGTTTTTAGGTGTTGTATAAATCAGTGTGAATGAAATATAAACAAACTAGTGCTGTCAAACGATTAATCACGATTAATTTCATCCAAAATAAAAGTTTGTTTACATAATGTGTGTACTGTGTATATTTATTATGTATATATAAATGCACACACATCCATGCATATATTTAAGAAAAATATATTACATTTATATATAAAATATTTATATATTGTATAAATTATATATAAATATATATATATACACATGCAAATATTTTTTAAATATATGCATATGTAAAAAATTTTTTTAAAATATATACGTACACATGTATGTGTGTGCATTTATATACACATAATAAATATACACAGTACACACATATATTATGTAAACACATACTTTTATTTTGAATGCGATTAATCGTTTGACAGCACTAATTTGTTTATATTTCATTCACACTGATTTATACAACACCTAAAAACATGGTGAAAATGTGTTTGTTTTCTGTCTGTTGAGAGTAACTTCTGATTTATGGAGTGATAAAAAGAGAAATCCAAATAGCCTTTAACTCAAATATGATAACAAAATCAAAAAAGAAAAACAAACCTGTTTCTTTTCTGGAAATGTATGCAAATTAGTGCATTTTTAATTTGATAATGCCTAATTTGAAAATGTGATGTAAACATATTCAAGAAAATGCATAATACACAACAACTGTCTTGATGTACTGTGATTAATCAACTGGGGAAGTACGGTGATATCTAATAACATTTTATGCCCCATTCACTTTGCATTAAGAATGTTTAGATATTTTTACTGAAACGAGACAGAAATAGTGAGTAAGAACTGCATTAGAGTTCATATCTCTTCTGTATGACTGTGAGTGAGAGAGACAGACAACTAGCAGAATAAACTACTGCTAAAAGAGAATCAGTGCAGGTTTTACATGCAAAGTGTAAATGATTTCAAACCTCTGAGCTGTAAGCAGCCATTCGTGTGTGTGTGTGTGTGTGTGTGTGTGTGTGTGTGTGTGTGAGCTGCACACAGTGTAATGTCTGTATCCAGCTCAATCTGTGAGAAACAGACGTATCTCTGTGCTCAATCTCACACACACACACCTCAAAACTGAGACTGTGAAACTCAGCTAACAGTTCAACGTTATCCAAACCTGAAAAACACACTTTCATAAACTCCACCAGCAACCAAGGATCATAAACGTCATTAATTAAAAGTTTCTATTGCAGGGGCAATTATTAAACAACTATTATTAGGGATGTCAAACTACTTCAAATTTTAATATAATTAATTAATCGCACATACATTTTGGCTGGGAAATAACCCCTAAATTATCAATTAAGGTCATTAATGTGTTAAATGAGAAATGCATTGAATAGACACACAAAAAAAGTAGCTTTAGAAAGAAACATTTGGAGTCAACATTGCATAAATAATACTAATAAATTAGATTTTTTTTTAATTGAATACTGAAATATGAAATGATTAAAAGAATATAATAATACTCTAAATATGAAACTAAAACCACCAGTAGTGGGAGTCGAGCAGTCATTCATTCAACCGATTTGTTCAAATGACACTGAATCATTGACTCATTCGATTCGTTCAAATGACTGATTCATTCAGAAATGAAGCAAGTGACTGTTTATGAATGAGTCGCTGAATCAATGACTCATTTGATTCGTTCAAATGACTGATTCATTCAGAAATTAAGCAAGTGACTGTTTATGAATGAGTGACTGACTCATTTATGTTCAAATGATTCATTCAGAAATTAAGCAAGTGACTGTTTGTGAATGAGTTGCTGAATCAATGACTCATTTGATTCGTTCAAATGACTGATTCATTCAGAAATTAAGCAAGTGACTGTTTATGAATGAGTTGCTGAATCAATGACTCATTTGATTCGTTCAAATGACTGATTCATTCAGAAATTAAGCAAGTGACTGTTTATGAATGAGTCGCTGAATCACTGACTCACTTATTTGATCCATACGGCTGATTCATTCGGTAATGAATCACCGCTGTGTTGATCAGAGACTTTGGAACTATTTTCATTTGCAAATAAAGCAAAAGCAGACAATATTGGAAATATTGAGTCTAAAATGTAACAATATAAACTTGTTTATTGAACTGTTGTATAAATCAGTGGTGCAGATTTTGGGAAAAAGCAGCACTCTTGCAGGTGTGATATTGCTAAACTATATAAAACGATATAAATATGAGAGGGTGATTTTTTTGCACTCATATCTTGAATTTTAGGCTCATATATCTGCATTCTAACAGTCAGTCGTCCTGCATCATGATCATCAGACACTGCAGCAATCGCACCAAATGAACACTTTAAATCGTCAGCCCTAGTCACTACGCACCAGATTTGAGTTCAGCTGTTATTGTGTGTGTTTCTGTGACCTCTAAACCGCTGCTGTGTTTGTGGATTCTGCTAACGGCGCATCCAACATCTCACAGCTTTTGGCCACATGTCCTTCATGGGGAGAGCGATTCGAGTCTGTTTGTGAAGTGAAATCAAGCGCTGGAACGACTCTGTGCTTCATTAGAGCTGATCCTGATCCACGAGCCAGCAGAACTCACAGAAATCAGCACTAACACACTAAATCAAGGGCATTCTCACTACTTTATCTTCAGCTGTCCCAAACTGGGGTGTACGAGTTGATGAAAAGCTAATTAATGAAATAATAAAATAAAATCAAAATATAACTTACTGTATTTTCTAGACTGTCACATTGTTTATTAGCTGCTACTTCTATTACAAAACGACGTCTAGCACGAGTTATAGTCCATTTCCCGCACGATTCAGTTTTGCTTTAAATTAATTCATTTAGGTTTGCTGTTGTTTTATTAAAAATGTATTGTATATATAAATAATTTCAAAATATAACAATCAAAATTAAAACACTTACTAAAAATGATTAAAATCATATTGTAAAAGTACAACAAGGAAGTCATTTAAAAGAAAAACAATAAAAATAAAATACATAAAAATAAAATAAAATGCAAAATCACAAACAAATCATTTTAAAGTAAAAAAACTAAATTTAACAAAAAAATTATTTGTTTAACTACATGCATGTTTTTGTCGTTAACTAAAACTAAACAGAAAACTAAAACATATTACATATTAATAAAATAGAATATATAAATAAATTAGTATATAATTTTTTTTTAGCTAGTTGCCAGGCAACAGTTATCATTTTCATTTAGTTTAACTTGAAGTACTAAAATAACTAAAGCTAATAAATAAAAAAAATAATAAAAACTATCTCGACATTTAAAAAAAAAGAGAGAACTACTAAACATGATAAAAACAACAACAAAATTACTCAATTTTTAACTAAAATTTAAGTGGAAACAGAAAATATAAAAATAAAATCTAATTCAAAATAGGGCTGCACAATTAATCGATTTTCTAATCGCAATTACAAATGCCACAATTATGTAATCATTCAAAATGGCAATTAATCGTTCAAAGTCCACTTATGTTATTCTGCGTGCTTTTTTTCTTTCTACAGATTATCTTAAGGGTTTTTCCATTGTTTTAATTTTAGTTTTAGTATAACATTATAATACCATTCACAGTTTCGCTTTTCTTTATTTAAAGAATAAACCAATCTGATGTATAATTCACATTTGAGGCTTAATATTATAGAAAAGCAATAAAGGTTTTTCAAGAGTTTATGTTCATGTAAAAATATGGTATGCAGTTGCTTCAAACAATGGTATAAACATCATTCAGTGTAAATTTTGATAATCGTAATTAATAATCGCAATTACAATTTTAAGGGAATAATCGACAATTATGATTTTTGTCATAATCGTGCAACCCTAATTCAAAATATTAACAAAAAGTATAACAGTATATCAATGAAACTAAAATAAAGCTGCCTGCATATCATATGACCATTAACATCAAAGAACTGTAAACATATGAATCTGTTGTTAAATTATTCATTATTAAGTTAAAATCTCAGCAGGACTAAAATTAAATATTTTAGCTCAAAGGGATTTGATCATGAATCATGAAAAAGCTTGAGAATTGTTTCATCTGCTAAATCTGATTCACTTACTGATGCGACAAAATGAACACAAACTAACCAATCAAAGCGAATCTTTTTTTAGATTGGGACAGAACAACATTTCCTAACAGCGTGTGAACTCTGACCTGCGAGACGTCATAGACGATGTCTGAAGAGACTCCGGCCGCCCAGAGTTTCTGAGTGACTTTAATGGCTCTGCTGGTGGAGGACTGACCCACAGGAACCACCAGAACATCACAGGAGCTCACAGGAGGCTGACAGACAGAGACAGAGACGGAGAGATGAGACGAGACACAGCGCATCTGAAGCCTAGCATCACACCGGCTGAGACTCACCGCTTCCTCCAGACCGGCCACAGCCGAGCAGATCTTATCCAGAGCGATGCTGGCGCCGACCGCTGAGGGGACCGGACCGGACACCTCCGGCCCGCGAAACTCCTTGATCTGACGCGGAAAACCAAAAGCATCAGTTATTTATAAGGCTGGGAAAATACATCGATGCATTGCGAATCGAAAAATGATTCAGCTTCGATTCTGAGATTTTCTGAATGCGTCACGCTTCTTTCTCGAGTCAATTCTGAGCTTAGTTATTGAACAGCAGGTGGCGCTGCATGCTTTAGAAACAGACGTACTCTGCTCGTTTTCAAATCCTTACACACACTTCAACCTAAAATAATCATTCATAAGATTAGAAAAGGTTGAATTGAATTACAAGGGTGTTCACAGTGGGCTGTGTTTACATTAATCTTGTCATAAAAGCATTCTGAGCCGAGGTGAGACTCAGATCTTCTTCATCAGCATTTGAGTGTGTGGATAAAAACTAGAGTAGAGCGCCATCTGCTGTTAGCATATAAGCTCTGAATCAATTCCAGAGAGAATCACGATGCATTCGGAAGATCTCAGAATTGATCCACGAATCGATTCTGCATCGATTTATCATCGCAGCCCTAGTTATTTACAGGGCTGGGTAAAAAAAAAAATATTGATTTCTCGATTTTAATCGATTCTCATTTTTACAAAACGATATTGATTCATTAATCCCAAGAATCGATTAGTCTAGCCTGTTTTCAGTTCATGAACGGACCATTGAGCACGATTACATAAACACTAGTAAGCTGATAACTCACAAATATCAGCTTAGTAAAATAACCAGTTTCCCCGTTTACATGCACATCACTAACCTGACAACGCAAGTAAACTGCATTTACATGACTATTAATAAATCACGTTATTTCCCTGTAGTGACGTCAAAATATCATCATTTGCATATCTGACTGAGTATTCCATATGTTTTCAGTTGTGATGTTAAATAAATTACTTGCATGTCATATATTATCCTCTCAAGCATGCAGCGTTTTGACTGAATGCACGAGATGAGAATACATTTTTATCATTTTCTGAGTCATGAAAGTGTGTTTGTGATATATTTCCTTCTTTAATGCAAAACTTTTGTTCTGTCTAAATGCACTTAAATCTGCTCAAACGGTCACGATCACACATGCGCACTTCAATAAGCCGTTAGAAAGCGGGTTATTGCGTTTACATGCTGCGTGAAATTGGTGTAAGAGATAAAAAAACTACCTGTGTTCGACCGGTGTATGCTTACGCCGTTTATGACCTTACTCCGATAAAAGAAAACGGGTTACTGCGTTTACATAACAACGTGTGTTTTCGGCTTATTAAGCATAATCGGTTTAAGAATGTGCATGTAAACGCACTCATTGTAGCGCACCTCCCATTCAATAAATCGCAATAAGCTTTGTGTTTTGTTAGTTTTAATATGAAAACAGTATTAGATTTTAAATTCTCACCATTTTATTTAAATACTCAAACAATAAATGCCGTTCTGGCGCCGTTTAATGTGGAGTGACAGATCGCTGGAGCGTCTCAGTTCAAGATAAGCGCAGCGCAAAGCGTGTGTGAACTGATCATCTCTGCTTTAAAAACAGTTTCAGCATGAAATAAACATGAATGAACATCCGGAGGTATGTTAAAAGAGAGTACAACTGTATAATCCGTAACCTGTCTCGTGTAATCGCTCAATCAGTGTTTCAGCCGCGCAAATATATCAATATATCAGCTTGTAAACAATGTCACATAACGTCACATTTACCTCAGAAACAAATATTCTGTGACCATACGCTCGTTAGTCAGCTAGAAAAATAAACTGTTGAGAGGATCATTTTGCTAAATATATGCACCATATATATTATTATCATTTTTTGCTGTTCTTCAATGTTTAATTTGTTCATTTATGAATAAGTCCGTCATGTTTTTATGACAACCATCAAAAAATGAATTGGAGTAGAAATAATTATTTTGTATATTGTAATTGTAACTTAATTATAAAAACTTAATTGAGTGTAATTTAAACGTTTGTATATAGATCAGTTTATGTAACCTTCAATACTATATTAATGTAGTACCAGCTGATTTTAATGTATATTTTACAGCATATTTTACAGAGTTTTTCCTTGAGAAAATTTAGATTTATATCCAGATTAATCAATATTGAATGAATGAAAGCTTGTGAGTCAGAATCGAATCGAATCGTGAAATTTGTGTCAAAACCCAGCTCTATGCTAGAATGATCTCAGAAGTGTGACTCGTGTTCATGTTACCAGATGATCGTATCGTCCGCCCGCCGCTAAGACGTCAGGAACGGTGCGTTTGCGTTTCCTGATGAACGCCACGAACTGGAAGATGACGCCGCAGTGATGCTGGACCTTATAGACCAAACCCAGATTCACCACCACCTACAAAACACACAAACGCTCAGAGGATGAGGAGAGGAGCAGGGCTGCGGGATTCTGGGAAAAAATCGAATTGCGATTTTTTTTTTCTGATTTAAATTGCGATTAAAAAAGTCCAGGTTTGCTTGATTGTAGAGTTGCACAGTTTAACCAAAATTTTATTATTTATCAATATAATAGATAAAATTATAAAAATATTTGTATAATAACAACAATAATAATAATACAAAATAAAATATATAAAAACTAAATATTACTATAGTAATATTTCATTGTATGTTAATAATAATAATAGTACATTACAACTGTAAAATTACAATACTAATATTTATAGCTGTCTTAATTTCTTCATTTTAAAATGTTAAACTATCATCATTTTAGTACCACTGAGATACCATTTTAATGTTTTATTAATATTTTTAATCTTTTTTTTTTTTTGATTTTTCGTTTTTTTTTTTTTTCTGTTTCAAGATTTTGTAATTTTAGTTATTGTTAGTACATGAAGTTAAACTAAATTAAATTGAGACATTTGCCCTGGCAACTAGCTGTATTAAAATAATTTTAATAATTAAAAAATGTATTTCAGTTAACATTTATTTTATTTCAAGTAACAAAATGTTTTAGTTAACTATACTAAATAATAAATAATGCACTTTAACAAAATAAATATGAAATAGCTAAATAAATAAAATATTTTAGAGTAAATTAATTAAAATAACCCTGGATGGAAAACTGCTTCACTCTGAAACATGAAGCACATATATTTATTTAATTAAATCACAGCCTAAGTCATATTGTGATTTTGGTTTTATTTAGATTAATTGTGTTAATCCCCCCCCCCATCTCTCTCCCACTTTGCTTCCTGTCACTTCTACACTATCCTATACTAATAAAGTCAAAAAAATGCCAAAAAAAAAATCTTTACAGTCATCTAAATGAGTGAAGACAGAACTGCCTCACCTGTAGTTTAACGGCCAGCTTCTCGAGGAGGCTAATGACTTCTTCTAGATCTTTCTGGCCCTGTTTGGCCATCTGAGCGACGGCTGAACTCTTCTGTTTGGTGAGTGAGTTTATGAGCGGAAGCAGGTCCTGCAGGTCACCCGTCTGCTCGATGAACTTATACAGCGTCTGCAGCTGATGTTCCAAACAAAAGAGTTTGAGTCACATGTCAACAACATAAGCCTTTACACACACATATACATATACACACATATATACATATATCAGAAGATGCATTGTAATATATACAAGGCACAACTAATGCATTAAAAACACTGTGTGTGTGTGTGTATATATTTATATACACATATATATATATACACATACATACACACCGCCGCTCAAAAGTTTGGGATCAGTAAGATTTTTTATGTTTTTTAATGGAGGCTCTTCTGCTCATAGAGGATGTATTTATTCGATCAAAAATACAGAAAAAAAACAGTAATATTGTGAAATCTTATTGCAATTTCTAATATTGGTTTCCTATTTTAATATACTTTAAAATGTAATTTATTTCTGTGATCAAAGCTGTATTTTCAGCATCATTACTGCAGTCTTCAGTGTCACATGATCCTTCAGAAATCATTCTATGATGATTTATTATGAGTTTTGAAACTGTTGTGCTGCTTCATATTTTTTTTTTGAACCTTTGATATTTTTTCTTTGATTCTTTGATGAATAAAATGTTAAAAAGAACAGCATTTATTCAAAATAGAAATCTTTTTTATCACTTTTTATACATTTATCACATCCTTGCTGAATAAAAGTATTGATTTCTTTATAATAAAAAAAAAATTTACTGACCCCAAACTTTTGAATAGTTGTGTATATTGTAAAAAATATATATATTTTGCATAAACACTTTTCTTTTAAACATTTAATTTTTTCAAAGAATCCTGAAAAATAGTATCACAGGTCCCAAAAAACATTAAGCAGCACAACTGTTTCCAACATTGATGATAAATCAGCATATTATTATGATTTCTGAAGATCATGTGACACTGAAGACTGGAGTAATGATGCTGAAAATACAGCTTTGATCACAGAAATAAATTAATTATTAAAAAACTGTTTTTTCTGTATTTTTGATTGAATAAATACTGCGCCTTGATGAGCAGAAGAGACTCCATTAAAAAACATTACAATTTTTACTGCAGTGTGTATACACAAGTATTTTTAATGCATTAATTGTGCCTTGTAATGCACATTACAATGCATCTTATTAATAACTGCAACAACAGTTATAATACATTATAATACTTATCTATTCATTGTTACAACTTTAAATAGTATAATGCATTAAAACACAAGAAACAACCAATTTCAGATGTAAAAAGGAATCTGTAGTTATTAAAATGCGTTTGCATTATGAATAGCATTATAACACAAAGGCTTCACGTGTTACTCAACTCTTTTGTGCATTAACAGAGACAGGTTTGCAGCTGTGGAGGATCAGAGTCGTGCTCTGGCTCTGAATAAGTGACTTACGCTGTTGCTGGACAAGGACAGGTTACAGAATTTGGCTTCCACTTCGCGCTTCGTCAGTTTCTCGCTCTGCGTGTGAAGGTGAAAGAGAGACAGAAATATATTCCATGTTACGTAAGAGCAGAATGAACCCGCTGAACCTGAACACTGCCGCTCACACACATCACATATGAAAGACACTTTATTTTTTATATTTGCATTGAAAACATGATCCACCATCTCTTATTGTTTAGTTTTGAGCCTTTCATTTCCACAGGTTTTCTCTGCTTCGTTTACATTAATTATCTAGACAGTGCAATTAGACACATCTGTAGAACTATTTTCACAGAAACTGCAGTTTTCCACCAAAACAAACGCTCAAGGGTTATATGCTTGCAAGTTAAGAAATAAAGACTTAAGCGGTGTAAAGATGTATATGCAATTGAAGTCAAGCATGCATAACATGCATAAAGTGCACACATTTGGATTATTTATACAGTGCATTTCCCACATGCTTTCAGTGTTTATAATACAAGCTGAATGACTATAATTTGCGTGTTTTAAACGTTTATTATTCATTCCTGTTCTGAATACTGTTAAATGTAAAGGACTTGTTGTGGAGCGACAGGAACTAAAATACATGTTTACGGCGTTTATAATGTTTGCAATTGTTTCATTTTATTTACCAGTATTTCGCATTATTTATGAAAGTATTAATAAAATAACTAACCAAAATGTAGTTTAAATAAAGTGTTGTTTTTCAGAAAATATGGTATATAAAATTATTAAAATCATAATAATGTAAAATTAAAATATATAATTTTTAAATATAACAAATACATTTTTTTTTAAATCATAATAATGTACAATTACAATATACAAATAATTTAAAAATAAAACAATCAACTTTGTAAACTTTGTAAAAATGAATATAATAAAAAAAAAATTACAATGAATAAATAATTTAAATATTGACTTATAATTTTTTTTTTCTCACAACGATGCAATTTTGACCATATGCAACTTATTTTCCAATAAATATGACACTTATGAAGAAATATGAATTTATTATTTTACAGTACAGTTGTATTATGATAATAATACTGAAATAGTATTATCGTAATATGGTAATGTTCTGGAATTACTGTCTTAAGGGCAATTATATAATAATAATAAT
Organism: Schizothorax lantsangensis; assembly: GCA_027422415.1. Classification (NCBI taxonomy): domain Eukaryota; kingdom Metazoa; phylum Chordata; class Actinopteri; order Cypriniformes; family Cyprinidae; genus Schizothorax; species Schizothorax lantsangensis. The sequence goes on from CM049858.1 coordinate 30,999,959, forward strand.
AATAATTTAGTTATAATCATTATATTCAAATTGTTTGCCTCCCTAAAAACACCAGTGTGAATGTAATATATATGTTATCACTGGTGTTTACCATTTTGTATTGTATTGATGTGGTGTATTTATGTGTAGAAAAAAGGGTCAGAGCTCATAATTTTGCTCTCAAAATGCACCAGATTGATGCATTTGACTTTAAATTGCAGTAATGTTATATTAATATTAATTGATATTAATCACCATGGCGTCACACAGTATGTTGGAGGCCTGTGTGAGTTTGTCTTCTGGGACGCCGCTGTGCAGCAGAACAGCGTTCAGCAGACTCGTGTGGTTCAGGTGGATGGTGTAGTTTCTGTCCTGAAACAAACACGGCTCATCAGACATTCACAACGTTATTAAATATGTACAGAATGCACAGAATTTGAAATCTGAGACTTTGTTTCATATCAAAAGTAACAAAGCATAAAGCTTATTGTGATTTATTGGATGGGAGGTGCGCAACAATGTTCCGTCCATGAACTGAAATCAGGCTAGACTAATCGATTCTTTGTTTTCAATATCGTTTCGTAAAAATGAGAATTCGATTAAAATCGAGATATCGATATTTTTTTTACCCAGCCCTAATAATGACGTGGTGAAGTGGTGTGTTACCTGCAGCGCGCTGAACTCCTGTACGACCTCAGAGACGGTGTAAATGGCCTCGGCATCCGGCAGCAGACTGTTGCTGATGGGAATCACGATGTCGAAGGCACACTCCAGCAGCTCTCTGGGATGAGCTCGATCCAGCTTCCTCGGCCTGTAGACGCGCTCCACACTGTACCTGCAGAAACAAACATCGCATTATGACAGCAGTATACATTAGGGATGGGAAGATTCCCTGATTCACTCGATGCATCGGCATAAAAAGTTAACGATGCGATGCAGTGTGCATCGGCTACATGTTGGCATTTATATCACGATGCATCATTTCAGACATATTTGCATTGGTTAATTTTTTATATATATGTAATTACATGCAGTGCACTATTCATTACAAATTAAACTTCATGTGCATTACTGGTTAAAAGTTATTCATGTTTTTGAAAGAAGTCTCTTCTGCTCATCAGTGCTGCATTTATTTGATAAAAAATACAGTAAAAATAGTGAAATATTATTGCAATTTAAAACAGCTGTTTTCTATGTGAATATGTGTTAAACTGTAATTTATTTCTGTGATCAAAGCTGTATTTTCAGCATCATTACTGCAGTCTTCAGTGTCACATGATCTTCAGAAATCATAATAATATGCTGATTTGCTGCTCAAGAAACATTTCTGATTATTATCAATGTTGAAAACAGTTGTGCTGCACAATATTTTTGTGGAAACCGTGATGCATTTTATTTTTCAGGATTCACAGATGAATAGAAAGTTCAAAACAACAGCATTTATTTGAAATAGAAATCTTTTGCAACATTATAAATGCCTTTACTGTCACTTTTGATATATTTAATGCATCCTTGTTGAATAAAAGTATTAATTTCTTAAAAAAAAAAAAAAGTACTGAACGTGTTTCCACAAACATATTGTGCAGCACAACTGTTTTCAACATTGATAATAATCAGAAATGTTTCTTGAGCAGCAAATCATCATATTAGAATGATTTCTGAAGATCATGTGACACTGAAGACTGCAGTAATGATGCTGAAAATACAGCTTTGATCACAGAAATAAATTACATTTTAACACATATTCTCATAGAACATTTACATTTAGTCATTTAGCATAACATAGAAAACAGCTGTTTTAAAGTGTAATAATATTTCAGTTTTTACTGTATTTTCGACCAAATAAATGCAGCCGCTTTGGTGAGCAGAAGAGACTTCTTTCAAAAGACTTTTGATCAATAGTGTATATTATAATAAGTCTACTACATACTATACACAAAAAACAGGCCAAAATATGGGAACTACAGAAGTTTTTGTTCGGGTATGAAGTGTTTAAAAAAAATAATGCACTAAGTACAAAGTACCTTTTGAGATGTGAAATGTTGTTTCTGGCCACAAATCTGGCAAACGCCAGCTGATGAGAGACAATAAGAGAGAGAAACATGCTTTGAAACATAATTTAGACCATATATGTGTCCCTGGAGCACAAAAGCAGTCATAAGTAACACAGGTATATTTGTAGCAATAGACAACAATACATTGTATGGCTCAAAATTATACATTTTTCTTTTATGCCAAAAATCATTAGGATATTAAATAAAGATCATGTTCCATGAAGATATTTTGTAAATTTCCTACTGTAAATATATCAAAATTAAATTTTTGATTAGTAATATGCATTGCTAAGAACTTCATTTGAACAACTTTAAAGGTGATTTTCTCAATATTTAGATTTTTTTGCACCCTCAGATTCCAGATTTACAAATATTGTCCTATCATAACAAACCAAACATCAATGGAAAGATTATTTATTCAGCTTTCAGATGATGTATACAACTCAATTTCAAAAAATGTAACCTTATGACTGGTTTTGTGGTCCAGGGTCACATTTATGCATATTACCACATATCTTCTTATTCTGACTTGTTCATTAGTTTGGCACGAGGTGTGTCGAGAGCGGGAATGGTTCATCTCACCCTCAGATCGTACGGCAGAGAGACCAGCATGCCGCTGTGATCCATAAAACAAGCCGTCTCACATCCTTCATACAGACGTCTGTTCCTGGGCAAGAGCAGCGGCGTCTGCAGACGAACCGCACCTGACACACAGACAGACAAGAGAGAGAGAGAGAGAGAGAGAGAGAGAGAGAGAGAGAGAGAGAGAGAGAGAGCGAGAGAGAGACAGGTATGAACATCACACATTTGTTCAGAAAGTTCCTTTCCATGAACAGAGATGCAAACAGGTAAAGGGGGAAAAAGGTGAGAACATTGTGCGGATCAGGGGCATATGCGCCACACGGAATTTATTTTAAAGATATTAGCTTTACATGCTCATTTGTAGTTACTTCAAGGTATTTTTAAAAATATTTTTCCCATGTTATAAAGATGAAGTGCTATGCAGGCGATTTAATACAATATTGGCTGATTAGACGGCAATGCTGAGCTGAAACGCAAAATGTTTGCCCTCTCTCTTCACCGTTCCCACAGACCTCAAATACATCAAATATTACCCTTTTAGACACCGTTTTTGCAGTAAAGAGTAAACAAAATACTATATACAATAAAACTTATTGAATCAACCAGGGGCTAGTTGCATAAACTTAGCCACCATGTTAAGACTGTGTCTTAAGAACTAGTTTAACCAACTAGCAGCTGCCAAGATCAATCTTACTCTTCCTATACAAATAAGACCAATCTACCTTTTCATAACTGAATTAAAAAAAAGTTATGACCAGTCTTGAAGAAAAAAAATTAGATGACTAACTTAAGCAAATATCATAGGTGACCTATTTGATCTCAAAAAAGTGAGTTGTCACCTATGCATAAAAAAGATACTCGTTTATCATTTGATTCACTACTCAATAGTGTTCAAAGAAGTATATACTTTGTAGCTTAGTATCTAACTACTTTTTCAAAATTGAACCAGTGTAGTTGGGTAATTAATTTGAGCAAACTGGTTAATTTGGAAAGTAGTTTACAGTGAACCAGTTCATCGAGTCACTGATTCATTTAATTCATTACTCAGCAGTGTTCCCAGAAAAGTATATACTTTAAAGCAAAGTATTTAACTACTTTTGCAAAGTAACTAACATGATTCAGTTTACTAATAAATTGGATCATTCACAATCAAGGTCTTAAAAATTCACTCGATATTCGCTCAATAGTCCATTTACTGACTTTCAGATCTTTTTTTGTGTTTTTGCAGCCAAATATTTAGTTAAAAACAGCTGTTCATTTAATTTTTTTAGTGTAAATGTGTTTAGGTTTGATAATGTCATCCTCAATGAAATCCACATATAAATCCATAATATGTCTTAAACTCTTTCACTGCACCTACAAGCACGTATTGTTTCTTTAATATAACACCAGTGCTTTTTCTTCTAACATAGCAAACTATTTTTCCCAACAGGCAAGTTTAACTTCTTTAAATTAACAGTAGCTTGGCAAGAGTAGGTTTTAAAGTCTTTTCCAGCCATACACTGTTGCACAATCAAAAACAAACAAAACATCTGCAAATACGTCTTAACAGGATATTAGAGGACATTTCTTCTGTTCCCTTCAGCTCCACAATATACCGGCTTTATAATTCACCATAAACACAAACAACACCAGACGTGCTTTCCTCGGACATTTATTGTGCTCATAAACACACAGCGGAAGCATTTCTTCACCTTTGACCCCTGAGCGACGGCATTTCCGTCATGTGTGCTGCATTTACACAAACAATAAAACCGCAAACACCTTCAGCAGAGACACAAACAGCATTAATCCTGACAATAAAAGACTTCTGAGATCATAATGCAAAATAAATGATTTATCACACCGCCCGTGATGCAGGACGACTGATGGAGTCTATTAGAATGCAGTTTTATGAGCATAAAATTCAAGATTTGAGCACAAAAAAATATCTAAAATTATATTTATATCATATATTGTTCAGCAATATCACACCAGCAGGAGTGCTGTTTTCCCCAAATATCTGCACCATTGATTTATACAACAGTTCAATAAACAAGTTCATATTGTGTTATATTTTAGACACAATATTGTCTGTTTTGATACATTTCATAAATTAAAATAGTTCCAATCAAAAATCCAAAAGTCAGTCACTTGCTTCGTTTCTTGTTCGGTTGAAATAATGACTTTCCTCCCCCTATTAGTGCATTTAGTTTCATTATTTTTTAATCATTTTATATTCCAATATTTATTTTTAAACACATTAATAGCCATTTATTATCATTATTTATGCTTTCATTCTTTCTAAAGCTATTTTTTTGCAACATCTATTCAATGCTTTTCTCATTTAACACAATAATGACTTTGATTGATCTTTTATTGGCTGATTTCTCAGCTAAAATTGATGTGTGATTAATTTGGGATTCATTTATCAATGCATTAATTAGATTAATATTTTAATCACTTGAGAGCTCTATAATAAACACCATTGTACTAAATGCACATTTCTGGCTGTCTGTTGTATTATAATTATTATTTATGTTTCAATTGTTGTTTTGTTATTATCATTCTGATTTATTTTTATAATTTTCCTGAATATACATTTTTGTATTTGTGAATTGTATGTTGTGTGGGGAATACAAGTTCAAAATAAAAACAAGTTAAATGACTAAAAATTAGTGCTGTCAAACGATTAATCGCATCCAAAATAAACGTTTTTGTTTACATAATATGTGTGCATACTGTGCATATTTATTATGAATATATAAATACACACACATGCATGTATATATTTTGAAAATATTTACATGTATTTACATGCATATATGTATATTCATGTAATTTATTTTATTAATAAATATATTTAATATATAAACAACATTTTTCTTAGAAAAATACATGTATGTAAGTGTATTTATATATACATACATAAATAAATAATATATATATATATATATATATATATATATATATATATATATATATATATACACGCAGTACACACATATATCATGTAAACAAAAACTTTATTTTGAATGCAATTAATCGTTTGACAGCACTACAAAAAATCAATGCACATTTCTGCTCTTTGCATCAGGTTTTTTAAGGGTCTTTTAGACAAAACATAAGTAGTCTTTTATTTAAAGCACAACAGGCCGTATGTTACTGTGATTTATCTGTGGTCGAGGGGTCAAAGATAAGATGTTTTATTGCTTTTATGTCTTCCAACATCCCATTTTTAATGCAAATCGTAATTCCTGGTCCAGCATCGGCTGGTGAAGCAGAGGAACAGGGAGTATGAGAGATGAAACACGACCCAGAATGCATTTCTATCCTGCTGTGTGTCTCACCGTGTCGTCTGAAGATCCTGGTGACCGTCTCGTACACGTACTGCTGGAGTTTAGCAGTGCTGAAATTAAAACTGCCCTGCAGACAAACACAGAAACACTGATGGAGATCATACAGGATGAGGATAAATAACAGCACAGCGCCACCTGCTGGTGTGGACACTGCAAAAAATGATTTTCTTACTTCGTATTTTTGTCTTGTTTTCTAGTATAAATATCTACACATTCTTCAATCAAGATTAATTTACTGTACAAGTAAAGTGACTTAAGATATGAAGTCTTGTTTTCTAAAAAAAAAATAATCAATTTTGTTAGTTTTTGCTTAAAACAAGCAGTGGGGTAAGAAAAATAATCTTAATTCAAAGGCTAAACAAGATTATTTTACTTGCACCATTGGCAGATATTTTTGCTTGTTTTAAGCAAAAATTAACAAATTTTTTTTTTTTTTTTTTTACAGAAAAGACATAATATCTTAAGTCACTTTACTTGTACAGTAAATTCATCTTGATTCAAGACTTTTTTGATATTTATTTTTATTAATTTTTTGCAGTGCAGACTCGTGCATCTACTGCCTCAACAGCTTTAATAGATTATTTCTGAATCAGTGTTAGTTTAGTTTCACTGAGATATTATTATAGTTTTTAATTTGATTTTTTTTTTTTTTGATATTATTATAGTTTTTAATTTTTTTTTTTTTTTTGCATTTTCGTTGTTTTTTTTTTAAGTATGTCATTTTCATTTTAATTTTAGTTGAAGTTTTAATAATTTTATTTTATTAAGTTTATTTTTAAAAGTATAAAAACTTTATATTAAGTTTATTTTATTTCATGACAGTTTATTTTGGCAATTTTCATTGTGAAAACCATACTTAAATTATTTAATTTTAGAAAGAAATTAAATAAATTGAAGACTCTTTTAAATATTCTAAAACTTTTAAATTTAAAGTAGAAATTTTGAGCTTTAAGATATTTTAAATAATGTATTTCCTCTCTTAATTATTGTTGTTAATTTATAATTCATCAGTGACTTTATTCTAAAGAAATAAATGTTTCTCTTCATAATCATTCTTTAGGGGTGTAACAATGAACTTATGTTTGTTATGATTCGATTTATGTATGATTTATGTATATTGTGATTTGTTTCGATACGTGATACTTTAACAAAGTCAAAATAGAGTTAAAAGGGTGTTTTAATTATTACTTCTAATGCATACAATTAAAAAAAGAAGTTAATTGACCAGAACAGAAATATTCAGGATCCTGCTTAGCTAAAAATACAGAATTCTGTTGCTAAATACATTTTAAAAGTGTTAATTTTTATACTTCATTAAATAATGTATTTCATTTTTAATTTATTAATAATAAGAATGAATAATATTAATTAAAATAACTAACATGGAAGCTCAAGTGTGTGAGCTTCTGGGTTTACCGTATTAGATGCACTCTTTGTATGTGTTGATAATTGTGAATAAAAGCCTAAATTAAATCTAAAATTAATTAATAAAATTAAAATACAGAATTATGTTTGACAAATATGCTTGCATTGTTTCCCTGAGTAAAAAACATTTTAAAAATTTTAAATGTTATATTTTATTAAATAATGTATATATATTTTAATTTAATGACAATAATTAATAAACACAGAAGCTCAAGTGTGTGAGCTTCTGGGTCTATCGTATTTGATGCACTCTTTGTATGTGTTGATCATCGTTTATATGGGATTAAAAGGCTAAACTAAATCTAAAATTAATTAATAAATTAAAAAATAAGTCTAAACTTTCATGTTGGGCAGAACTATACACAATAGATATAGTCATTATCCATAATACAAATTGCTGCATTTTTGTATTGTGATATATTGTGACATGAGTATCATTCATTAAAATTTGCTCTACAATGACTTTTCTTTTGCACTGACATCACGTAGGCCCTCAAATTCTATTGGATGATGTAAAAACTCTTCCAACTCTAGCACTCTCTATTCTAATTCTATTCTTTTAAAAAAAAGCCACTTTTAGACTTGCACTCTATTCATTACTAACTTACTGCGCTATTCTTTTTCTATTCTATCCGTTTTATTTTTATTTATTATATAATTAAAACCCCTTGCTAGTGTACTGTGTTAAGCTAACTGAGTCTTGTTATAGCACTTGTGTATCATTGCTCTTTAGTTGATTTTGATTGCTTCTATTTTCCTCATTTGTAAGTCTCTTTGGATAAAAGCATCTGCTAAATCAAGGGGTTCCCAACCGGGGGGTCGTGGCCCACTAGGGGGCCTCAGTAGACGCTTTTCCACTGTCGGGCCAGTGCGAGCCAGTGCTTTAAACGTCCGGGCGGGGCTAATAGCCTCGGACCTGTAGCACCGAGCCCAAAATCACGCTGCGTTTCCACCATCGGGCCAGAAGCTCTGCAGCGCTTCACTAAAACCCGCCCTTTACACGCCTCTCTAGAACAACGTCACACAACCCCAGCATTTCACCAACAAAGAGAAGTTATCAGAAAACAAATAAGAAATAAGTCACTGGAATTAGCGTGATCACAAAACGAACATGATAAAAGCGGCTGTTTGTGTGCATATTTTGTTAAAGATTTCAATCCAAAAGCGGTATAAACCGTTATTTCACAAAGGAAAGAGGACACATACCCTACTTTCAGTCAAGTCTGTTTCTGTTTATTTGTAGTCACAGAATACATCACATTTAGAATCATTTCTATATTTTTTTTTCATCAAAAATACAACCTGAGTAGAAGAGGGAGCTCCCGAACAAAAAACATTATTATATTTTTTTATGACATACGCGGAGCTAAAGTCTTGAGACGACACTTATGTTATATGTTACTAAATAAATATACGATCGTGATAGCCTGATTGAGAAGCTCTTATTTCTTCAAGCGGTCGTTTTTACCATGTTTACTATGGTAATGGCTAGCGTGCAGTCTTTTGCATCGCTTATTTCTGCCTTGTATAATGTGATCATAATCCTCATCGGAACTCAAGCAGTTATTTCAAATAATTGCTGCTGTTTGAAAGTGAGTTTTAAGCTAAAATTATTTTAAAAGTCTTTAATACTGTTGTTATAGATGTTAACTTTATGAAATGATCCGCGACACTGATGCTCTCAAGACGCTGAGAAACTCCGCCTTTGTTCAGAACCACTCCTCTGGCAGCCCTGGCACGCCCGCTTTTGGCCCGCAGTGGAAACCGCTAGTGATGCTGGCATTATTAATGTGTTAAATTAAAATGATCAAAGCACAGCCTCTCTCGTGTTCTGTGATTGATTGCTTTGGACTCGGCGCAGCACTGTTAAATACAGACTGAACATCGGCTCAAAACTTCCAACCGCTGCACGCAAACTACATCTCTGGGCTGTATGAAGCAAACCGTTGCGCTAATATAATGGTAAAGACGATTAGAGTAATAATAATGAACTTGCGCATGCCTAATGTATGACACTCCTGTATATCAGAGTCGTACATTAGGCACGCATTATTGATTCACAAACTATGTGCGCTCTCGGAGCTCTGATCCTAGCGTATTTTTGCGTTAAATTTCAATATATTTGCATAGTTGTCCAAATTAATGTCCTGTGAGTGTTTTATAATGGATGCTCACCCGTAGAGGCTCAGTGGTGTTTATGCACAATCAGACGCGTTCTGACGGAGTAACTGTTCACTGATCCCATCTTCATCGAACCAGCTTCAGATCGATGCGTTTCAACAGATTTAGATGTATTTGCTGTTTTTGTATTTGGATGTATTTTTTTTAATGGATATAAGCAGTAGATATTCAGTCAGTCCAGTTCAAAGGGACAGGTTTAGTGAGTGGTCTTTTGGCATCTGTTGTCCTGGCAGGTTCACTTATTTAAGAAAAAGTTTTCTGAAGTTGTAAAGTATGTCTGAAGTAAAGAATTCAGGCGTTGCAAAATTGACCGGAGAAGAAGGTGGGCCCCGGAGTAAAAAAGGTTGAGAACCCCTGTGCTAAATGACTAAATATAAATGTAAATCCAGCAGGACACAGTACAAACGTCTGGATCACTGGTCATGTAAATGTGCATTTTATATGTTCTGTGAGTCCTGGAGAGTGTTTTGAGCTCTGGTACCTTGTGAATGTCGATGTCGTAGGTGAAGTCGGTGACGGGCGAGATGTTCTGGGAGAAGAGCTGGTTGACCATGGTGCGGTAGGCCTTGCCGTTGACGTTGGCCATGGTGTGCTGCAGCACCTCGTGAAGCTCGGACTCCTCCATCTGCGGCGGAGGGAGCAGATCGCTCTTCAGAAGCTCCACCGCCGTCGGTCGCAGCGCCGGGTCGTGACTCAACAGCCAGCGGATCACCTTCACCTGCAGGGAACCATGGGAAATATGAGGATCCATGTCACAAACATGAACACAAATGTGATGCGATCTAGGAAAACCCAACACATGGTGAAATTTTACCTTTTTTAGGGTTTGATACCATACGTGACCCTGGACCACAAAACCAGTCATAAGCGTACATTTTTTTTTAATTAAGACATATGCATCATCTGAAAGCTGAATAAATAATATTTCCATTGATGTATGGTTTGTTATGATAGGACAATATTTGGCTGAGATACAACTATTTGAAAATCTGGAATCTGAGGGTGCAAAAAAAAACTAATCTGCCATATCACGATATTAAAAAAATAAATAAATAAATAACTTTGCATGCCATAGTTTAGGCTACACAGGACTTGTGGGAAATTGATACACCTTTATTATATATGTTACGTGGTTTATTTTGATAGGTTTTGTGGTGTTAAGAGAAATCACCTCCGCAGCGCGTTCATAAGAGAACGACAGTCTTTTCTGCTCGCTGCTATAAATCTCTGTTTTTCTGCACTAAACAAGTGAATTTTGCCAAGATATTTGCAGAGATGACAGACAAGATTTTATAGAATATTAATTTAATGAAAACCTAATTTTGTCAAAAAATTGACATTCGACCTATTTTTTTGAATTTCCTGAAAACGTCCCAGCGTGACATCCAACAAGTTTTCACAGATCGCATCACAACATGTGACCCTGCAGCACAAAAGCAGTCATAAGTAACACAGGTATATTTGTAGCAATAGACAACAATACATTGTATGGGTCAAAATTATACATTTTTCTTTTATGCCAAAAATCATTAGGATATTAAGATCATGTTCCATGAAGATATTTTGTAAATTTCCTACCGTAAATATATCAAAACTTAATTTTTTATTAGTAATATGCATTGCTAAGAACTTCATTTGAACAACTTTAAAGGTGATTTTCTCAATATTTAGATTTTTTTGCACCCTCAGATTCCAGATTTACAAATATTGTCCTATCATAACAAACCATACATCAATGGAAAGTGCATTTATTATGTATTATGACTGGTTTTGTGGTCCAGGGTCACATATATGGATGTTTCAAACGTGTGTGATGTTTACCTGCATATCACTCTCGTTCTCGTTAAAGTCTTCAGGGAAATTAATCGACTCCTGCAGAGCAAACAGAGATGTGTTAAGAACGAGCGATAAGACGACATTTACAAAAACCATGTATTTTTTTAGATCATAGTGCCACTACATGGAAAATGTATACACTACCAATCAAAAGTATGGAATTATTTAAATTTTATCAATATTTTTGAATGAAGTCTCTTCTACTCAGCAAGGCTGCATTTACTTGATTAAAAATACAGTAAAAACAATGATATATTTTTACAATTTAAAACGGCTGTTTTCTATGTGAATATCTATTAAACTGTAATTTATTTCTGTGATTAAAGCTGTATTTTCAGCATCATTACTGCAGTCTTCAGTGTCACATGATGTTCAGAAATCATAATAATATGCTGATTTGCTGCTCAAGAAACATTTCTGATTATTATCAATGTTGAAAACAGTTATGCTGCACAATATTTTTGTGGAAATCATTACATTACCATTTTCCTCACAAGCTTAGGAAAAGTGATATAAACAAAATTAGTACTTTTATTCCTCAAGGATAAATTAAATTGATCAAAAGTGACAGTAAAGGCATTTATAATGTTACAAAAGTGATTTTTATTTCAAATAAATGCTGTTCTTTTAAACTTTCTATTCATCTGTGAATCCTGAAAAATAAAATGCATCACAGTTTCTACAAAACTATTCAGCAGTATGTTTGCAAAGAATTAATTTGTACAGTGTCATTAGAGCGTTAAACTCAAAAATGTTCCTGAAGGATTCACTGGGAAAGATGAAGACTGGAGACATCCAGAAGCATTAGTCCTGAGACACAGTGTGAAGTAATATGTTTGTAACAGATGTGTGCTTTGGTGTTTGATGAGACTCACTGTCCTGAGCTGACTGAGCACAAATATGCGTTCAGACGCTGTGCTCATGGGTCTGTAGGACATCTCGAACAAGATGATGCCCAGACTGAACAGATCCACCTTCTACAGAGACACAAACACCACGGTTATTATACTTAACTAAAACCATTGAAACATTTTCCTTACTTGAAATAAAATAAAATAAAATAACATTAAAAAAAATTTTTCAGCTAGTTGCCAAGGCAACATTTCTCTCTTTTATTTAAACTTGATGTACTAAAATAATTAAAACTAAAACCAATAAAAAAATTAATTAAAAACTACATAGACATATATGTGACCCTGGACCACAAAACCAGTCATAAGGTTACATTTTGTGAAATTGAGATTTATTGAGATCATCTGAAAGCTGAATAAATAATCTTTCCATTGATGTATGGTTTGTTATGATAGGATAATATTTGTAAATCTGGAATCTGAGGGTGCAAAAAAATCTAAATATTGAGAAAATCATCTTTAAAGTTGTTCAAATGAAGTTCTTAGCAATGCATATTACTAATCAATAATTAAGTTTTGATATATTTATGGTAGGAAATTTACTAAATATCTTCATGGAACATGATCTTAATATCCTAATGATTTTTGTCATAAAAGAAAAATGGATAATTTTGACCCATACAATGTATTGTTGGCTATTGCTACAAATATACCTGTGTTACTGATGACTGCTTTTGTGCTGCAGGGACACATATAAAAAAAAGTAATAAAAAATGACAAAAATTCACAACTAAAATTGTAACTAAAATTAAAATGAAAACAGAAAATGATACTAAAATGATACAAAAATAACACTGAAACACACAAACACCATCAGTAATGAAAAACATTATATCTCTGGATGAAGGTTGTTTAATACCTGGTTATAAGTGGCTTTAGTGTTTCCTTGAACCTCTGGACCGACATAAAGAGCCGTACCAACCATACCAGTCATGTTATCTGCCAAATCAAGTAAAAAAATAAAAAATTAATAATAATAATTACTACTATTTATATATATATATATATATATATATATATATATATATATATATATATATATATATATATATACAGAAAAAAAATCCCAAATATGCTGATTAATGAAAGTTTTTTTTTTTTTTGGAAACTTTAGGGGCACAATAAAAATGTGTTTTTTCTTGTACTATTATATATCTCAATACCACATACAGTTTATTGTGTAACCAAAATACCAATAAAAACTGGGGGGGGGGGGGGTAAATAAATAAAAAACATACAAAATGTATGCATAAGGCAGGACTTTTAATTATAAACAAGACACAAATACACTGGGACTCTTATTTTGACATGCCTATGCTTTACTATTGCTGCCATTCAAAAACATGAGAGAGAACAAATCTGGTCCGAGTAATTGATCAGGGTTTTTCACCTGTTGTATCTGGTTTTGGGATAAACCCTGAGTTGCTCTCCTCCACCTCTAGTTTACCTGCAGCCTGAAACACATGAAACATGGCACATTAAACCAAATGATCAAACGGCATTATGAAATAGCCAAGTTAAGTTTGCCAATCAGAAATAATTCTCAATTTCATGAATAACGCATTTTCTGAACATGTCCAGTGCTCATATAAAGGCTCAAAACTGCTTCTATGTGTCAATCTACGGCACACATGCAGTTATTTATTAACACATGGATGCAATGCTCTTGTGTGCATAAAACATGCATAAAGCACATGCAGTACCACATTAGCGGGGTGATCCGTCGCCAGGCCGAAGTCTCCGATCTTCACCTGATCCTGAGAGTCCAGGAAGATATTGACAGGCTTCAGGTCTCTGTGAATCATTCCCTGTTAAAAGAGACAATATACCATAGTCATTTCTCATAAGCTGATAACTTGTTATTTATGCAGACCTTTCAATTCAAAATTAAGTGAAGAAGAAAGGAACAAAAGGTAATAATAAATAAAAAAATATATTTTTTTTTAAATAAATACATTTAAAAAATCATTATTATTTTTTTTTTTTTAAATGTAAAAGGTATGAAAGATGTTTGGACTAAATAATAAAAAAATAATTAGAAAATTTAATTGAAAAATTGAAAAATATTCAAACCTTTTCATTTAAAAAAAAAAAAAAAAAAAAAGGGTATCAGATTTTGGGAATAAACATGTAAAATTTTGTAAAAAAAAATTTGTAAAAAAAATAAAACAGGCATCAGAGATGTTTGGAATAAATAAAATTAATTAATTAATTAAAAAAAAATTTACATTTCAAATTTAAAAATGTAAAATTTAAAAAAGGCATCAGAGATGTTTGGAATAAATAAAATTAATTAATTAATTAAAAAAAAATTTACATTTCAAATTTAAAAATTTAAAATTTAAAAAAGGCATCAGAGATGTTTGGAATAAATAAAATTAATTAATTAATTAATTAAAAAAATTAACATTTCAAATTTAAAAATGTAAAATTTAAAAAAGGCATCAGAGATGTTTGGACATTTCAAATTTAAAAATGTAAAATTTAAAAAAGGCATCAGAGATGTTTGGAATAAAAAAAATTTTTTTAAATTAAACATTTCAAATATTTTAAATTAAAAAATGTAAAAAATAAAAAAGACATCAGATATGTTTGGAATAAATAAAAATAAATTAAAACATCTGATAAAAAAAAAAAAAAAAAGTTTTATATTTAAAAATGTAAAAAATAAAAAGGCATAAGAGATTTTTGGAATAAATAATAATAACAATAAATAAATAAATAAAATGTAATTTAATAATTAAACATTTCAAACATCTAAAATTTAGAAATTGCTTGAAATACTTTAATTTTCCTCATGTTTTTCCGAATCAGTTCACCTGTTCATGGATGTACGACAGACCGTCCAGAATCTCCCTGAAGAGCCTCCAGAGGCGACTGACGTCCTGATACAAGCCCTGATCGATCGTGTCTCTTAAAGTGCTTTTTTCACAGTATTCCATCTGAAGAGACAGAAAACACACTTAAACACGCTTCAGCTGCAGCACAGCCTCTCACTGAGCATCAGTGTTCATGAACGCACCTGTATGTACAGGTAATGTGCTATCAGCAGCGGCTTCTCTGAGTCTGAGCTCTCCAGCGTATCTGCTGCTTTCCTGCTGCTGCGCTCCTCCTGCAGACAAACAACTCTGCTGCTCACAAGGCAATATAATCCCATACTTCTGTGATATACAAACTAAATCTAATAATAACTGTTTCATTAGTCATATCACCAGATGAACACTTACTGGACTGAAGCAGCTCAGCTTTACTTGATTCTCCATCAAAAAAAAGTTAGATGAAAATTAAAAAAATATCTATTTCTATAATATATCTATAATAATATTTGAAATCTTAAAATTAAAAATGTAAAAAAAATTTTTTTTTTTCTATGCAGATGCATATCTAAATTATACACGTTTTTACTTTATAATATAATATAATATAATACAATAAAGTATAATATAATATAATAAGATTTAGCCTTATACATGAAAAATTATCATATAATGCAGTTCAAAATATTTTTTATTTTCTATGCAGATGCATATCTAAATTATATTCAGGTTTTTATTTTATAATATAACAATAAAATCTAGCCTTATATGCTAAAAATATCATATAATGCAGTTCAAAATTATTTTTATTTATTATGCAGATGCATAACTAAATAACACATTTTCCCCAAATTTTTTTTTTCAAATATATAGATTTTTTTTACTTAATATGTAATTTAACAACTTCAGAAGGGCCTGACCTGCAGCAAACTGTCTCTGCTGGTGTCTCCGCTGTCGAATATAATGTCGCTCTCCGAGTCGCTGTCAGGAGGGCTGTGTGGAAACACAGAAGCAGGTCAGAGATGCACACATTCATCATAATTTCATACAGCATCTCAACAGCAGAATCTCACAGGAAGGAGGGACAGAAGACGTCCTCCTCTTCATCGTCCTCCTCATCGTCGGTGGAGTCAGCAGCGCTGCATTTGGCGCTGGACGATCTCTCCAGCGAGGTGCTCCACTCCACTGAGCTAGCGAGGGCCGGCGGAGGAGCGTCGTCCTCGATGTTGTCCATCAGTCCCAGCTCGTTCTGGCGCTCCGGAGCCGCGGGCCGCTGCGGTCGCTCGGGGGTGCTGAGTGTCTCTGAGCTGTCGCTGGTCACGGCTCCGGTCACCGGCGTCTCGTGCCGCTCGATCCAGGCGTTATAATAACGCACGATGTTCTCGTGGTTGAGTCGCGACAGCAGCGTCACCTCGCCTTTGATCCGCCGGAACTGTTTGCTGGCCGGGTTCACCTGGATCCGCTTCACTGCGTAATAACAGCCGTCCAGCTTATTCTGGACCTGAGCGGGACAAACACAGGAGGAGGAAAGAGAAATATGTGACCCTGGAGCACAAAAGCAGTCATCAGTAACACAGGTATATTTGTAGCAATAGACAACAATACATTGTATGGGTCAAAATTATCCATTTTTCTTTTATGCCAAAAATCATTAGGATATTAAGATCATGTTCCATGAAGATATTTAGTAAATTTCCTACCATAAATATATCAAAACTTAATTTTTGATTAGTAATATGCATTGCTAAGAACTTCATTTGAACAACTTTAAAGGTGATTTTCTCAATATTTAGATTTTTTTGCACCCTCAGATTCCAGATTTACAAATATTATCCTATCATAACAAACCATACATCAATGGAAAGATTATTTATTCAGCTTTCAGATGATGTATACAACTCAATTTCAAAAAATTGACCCTTATGACTGGTTTTGTGGTCCAGGGTCACATAAGAGCACTTATAAACCAACTAAAGAGAAACATTCAGGTCTCCAGGACATTTTCTATCAAACTAAAACATCTGAAAGAAAAATTAATAATTAAGACTAAATATTAGCATTTTTACTTTAGGATATTTATTTAAAATAATTATAAAATATTATTTTATACTTAATATAGTAATATAATATTTTTATTAAAAATATAAATAAAATTTAATATTTTTTCACAACTAAATTATAAATTAAATTATTTTTTTACTTAATAGAATACAAAATAATAATAATAATAATAAGCTTCATATGTAAATAGTTATAATATTGCAGTTCAAAATTATTTGTATTTTCTTTGCAGCTGCATAACTAAATTATAAATTATATTATCCAATTTTACTATATCAATATAATATATAATACTTCTCATAATACTAATAAGCATATTCTAATATAATATAAGAAATATAAAAATAATATTTAGCCTTATGTTAAAGATTTATAATATCACAGTTCAAAATTATTTTTATTTTATATGCAGCTGCACACTCCTACAAAACCCCAATCATAAAGATGATTACATTTTATACATTTTATTTAGTTTTTCATATCACAATATATATTGCAGAAAAGCAAATGTCTTTTTTTCCAGTTTCTAATACTGTCACTGAAGACATCGCAAGCTCCGAGGCCGGTTTCTCACGTCTCACAGATGATCGCAGTATGTACGAAACAGGCACAGAATTAGTATGTGTATTATTAACCAATCTGAGTCTGTTAAACAGAGAGATAGAAGACGTCTGACCTTTATAACAGCCCCGAACGCTCCCTTCCCCAGCAGCTGCAGCTCGGAGAACTCGTTGTAGTAGCGTGAGAACTGCTTCTGCACCTCCGTACTGAAGGGGGCGCTGAGGAGGTGACTGAGCGGGACAACCGTGGAGGCGAAATCAACGCCCGTGTCTGAGGAGCACACACACACAGAACTCGTTACAGAGACGTGGCATGCACAGGCGTTAAGGCTGTCAAAAATCATTTCGAAATTCGAATATTCGTTGAATTTAAAATAAAAATCCACATTCGAATGCAAAAACGTTGCATCTGAATTTTAAGTGTGCATCAGGCTGCATTATCAGCGGTGCACGAGATGCAATGACGATGTAGGTGTCGTTGCATTTTAATGTGTTTTATAGCTTATCCAGTTGAACCCACTGGATGCGGCGCTGCTCATTTAAAATACTGCAGGAAAAGAGAACATCAATGAGGAGAAGTTGTTTACGTCAAAACTGAAACCAAGCCGCTCACACAGAACACATATTTATCACATTTTCTAGAGAGACATCTATCAGCGTTGCACTCGCGTCTCACACAAGAGTCACATGTTTAGAAAGCATGTCAAATTAATGCAAGTTCAACTTTTAAAAATACATGTCTCCAGACCGTATGCCGGTTTTTCTGCATCCCACTGCATCATGTTTTTAAATGAAAAAGTACTCTTTGTGATTGGTTTTCGGTCCTTTGTATTAAACTATACATATATACATGATGCTGTTTTGTTTCTAATCGTTTAAGCAACTTAATTATATTTGGTTTATAAACATTCATTTAAACATTATGCACTTTTTTCAAAGATAGTCGTGTTATTTTATT
>CM049858.1:31023659-31033659 GCA_027422415.1 Schizothorax lantsangensis
CCCACCAACATGTGATTGGTCCAGTCAACTTTATAAAAGACAGCTATCAATCATCAGCTCCAGTGGCGTAGATGGTAAAGCGTGTATTGCAGTCTTTTTGATGTGATTGACTAAATATAGCAAATATGATATTTTTTTCTTTTGATATTTGATAAAAAAAATATATTATTAATTTTTAAAAGACTTTTTAAAAACATCCATGAATTAATTTTCTAAACAAAACTATTGCCTGACATCATTTAATGCATGATATTCCAATAAAATATGCATTATAGTCAACAGGCGATTTCATCCATTTATACATTGTGCCTATGTTTGAATTTCTTTAACTAAAATTTTAAATCAGATACTTAAAACTCAGCTATGATTTGTTGATTTCTCTACCTGTTTTTTGCATTTCTCTATTTTCTCTCTCTCCTGGCTGGTGAAGAACTTTCCGATTGTCTTGTTCCAGCGAAGAATCCACTCGTAGACGACGGCAAAATCTCCAGAGGTGGAGCTGAACGCGTAATACACACTGCGTCTCAATCGCTCGCTCTCACCTGAGACACAGAGAGAGAGAGATCAGCGTCCAAACTCCATCCAGATCCAGCACGTCTGAATAAACTAGTCCAGGGTTTCCCAAACAGGGTTTTGAGAGTTGATTAATTTAATCATAAAAAAAAATAAAAAAAATATATATATATATATATATATATATATATATATATATATATATATATATATATATAATTTATTTATTTATTATATAAAAATATTATATAAATAAATCAAACTATTAACATTATTAAAAAATAAGAATTAAAAATGTAATAAATAATTTAAAAATAAATCAAAATGAAATAAACTGAAAAATAAACCGAAATGAAGGTTTCTAAAACTGAATAAAATAATAAAATAAAGATTTATTAATAAATGGTTTTAAAATAAAAGAATAATGAAATAAAATCAAACACTAAAATAATTAAAAACATAAGAATGTATTATTTATTCGATAAAAAAAAAAATCTAATTTAAACAATTTCTAAAATAAAATAAAATAATAAATGTAAAATTACAATGAATAGTTTAAAAATAAAAGAACCAAAATAAAACACTTTGTAAAATTATATAACATAAGAAAGCTTTATAATAAATAAATTTAAAAAGAAATTGAAATAAAATATTAATAAAAACATGTTTTAATAAAATAAAATGTAACATTACAATGAATAAACATTTTAAAATAGAATAAAATAA
This sequence comes from Schizothorax lantsangensis, assembly GCA_027422415.1. Classification (NCBI taxonomy): domain Eukaryota; kingdom Metazoa; phylum Chordata; class Actinopteri; order Cypriniformes; family Cyprinidae; genus Schizothorax; species Schizothorax lantsangensis. The sequence goes on from CM049858.1 coordinate 31,024,899, forward strand.
AACGTGACAATTATTAAAAGCATAAGAATATAATATAAAATAAAAAAAACTATTAAAAAAAAAATTAAATTACAATAAAAAACTTAAAATAATCAAAATAAAACAAATACAATAATAAAAATGAAAACTTAAAATGAATAAAATAAAACACCTACAAAAACGAATAAATATTTTAATTGTTTACCTGCCTATCATGTGACCATTAACCGACATCAGAGAACTGTGAACAAGCTTTTGAATTATATAAAAATAGATAATACTTGAGCTCAAAGAGGTTCAGGAATCCCTGCACTACTCAATCTCACTAATCATCTGCTTAAACAGTAATCATTACAATCACACATAATCTCCTAAACGGCCGTCAAACCGTTTCACCGATCTCACCGATGCACTTCCCTCTGTGAACGACGACCTCCCCGAGGAAGCTGCTGCTGAAGTGAAGGACTTCCTGCTGCCGTGCATTATCTTCATTATACGTGTCTCGTCTGGGAAACAAGAAGAACAGCACTCAGGTCAGACGTGTGTGTGTGTGTGTGTGAGTATGTGTGTGAGTGTGTGTGTGTTCACTGCTCTGCGTGTGTGTGTGTTCACAGTGTATGTGTTCGCTGCTCCGTGTGTGAGTGAGTGAGTGAGTGTGTGTGTGTGTGTGTGTGTGTGTGTGTGTGTGTGTGTGTGTGTGGTGTGAGTGAGTGAGTGTGTGAGTGTGTGAGTGAGTGAGTGAGTGAGTGTGTGAGTGAGTGAGTGAGAGAGTGAGAGTGAGTGTGTGTGAGTGAGTGAGCGAGCAAGTGAGTGAGCAGCGAGTGAGCGAGTGTGTGTGTGTGTGTGTGTGTGAGTGAGTGTGTGTGTGAGTATGTGTGTTCACTGCTCTGCGTGTGTGTTCGCTGCTCCGTGTGTGTGTGAGTGAGTGAGTGAGAGTGTGTGTGTGTGTGTGTGTGTGTGTGTGAGTGAGTGAGTGAGTGAGTGAGTGAGTGAGTGAGTGTGAGTGTGTGTGTGTGTGTGTGTGTGTGTGTGTGTGTGAGTGAGTGAGTGAGTGTGAGTGAGTGAGTGAGTGAGTGAGTGAGTGTGTGTGTGTGTGTGTGTGTGTGTGTGTGTGTGTGTGTGTGTGTGTGTGTGTGTGTGTGTGTGTGTGTGTGTGTGTGTGTGTGAGTGTGTGTGTGTGTGTGTGTGTGTGTGTGTGAGTGAGTGAGTGAGTGAGTGAGTGAGTGAGTGTGTGTGTGTGAGTGAGTGTGTGTGTGTGTGTGAGTGAGTGTGTGTGTGTGTGTGTGTGAGTGAGTGTGTGTGTGTGTGTGAGTGTGTGAGTGAGTGTGTGTGTGTGTGTGTGTGTGTGTGAGTGTGTGTGTGTGTGTGTGTGTGTGTGTGAGTGAGTGAGTGAGTGAGTGAGTGAGTGAGTGAGTGAGTGAGTGTGTGTGTGTGTGTGTGTGAGGATCCAGACCTGTGTCTGCTGCTGGATGTGGTTCTGCGTCTGTTCGTCAGGGTTTTCTTCCCCTCAGACAGATCCACCGGTGACCCTGACGAGGCAGAAGCTTGTCTCTCTAAAGCCGGAGGGACGGTGATAGCAGCGCTCTCCAGACGCTCCTGAAGCACAACACATTACTGACATGTTATTATTAGGCCCAACATGAAAGTGAAAGTGAAGTGACGTGTGGCCAAGTATGGTGACCTATACTCTGAGTTTGTGCTCTGCATTTATATATATATATTAAAATTAAATATATATATATAAATATACACTTGTGTATATTTATACACAAAGTATAAATAAATATATATATATATATATATATATCGCGATAGTCTCGATATTATCGTGGTCACATGACGACATGAAATGATAGGTCTTCCGGGCAAAACGTGTAGTTTTTAAAATATATTTAAGCTTCTTATTCTAACGTAAAAGGTCTTTAAAGCTGTGTTTTGGTCATTATGCTTTGGCACAGTATCTGTCAAACGAGCTCAAACCAAAAGCACAATATACTTAATCTCAAAATATCTCTTTCAAGTGTAGAAATTAGGAAAGAAGTATTGTAATTTCCCTTCTGTAGTGTAAAGCAAAAATAATATCCCTATGAAATATTCATTTTCATTTATTTTACAGTGCAATTGTTTTACAATATATGGCTATTACTGTCATTGTTGTGACTATTATTATATTCTAATTAGTTTGTCTTCGTAAAACACCAGAGAGAGTGTAATTTAGACTGTGACAGTATATCACACATAAAAAGAGGGTTGAGTCCTCTTTAAAGTTCAGCTACAATGACGTTTTTCTGACTCAAGTTTTCTTAGTTAAGAAACATGGGTTGGAGCTCTTAATTTTGAACTCCCAAAGTGCACTAAATAGATATATTTAAGTTTAAAATGTACAAAATGTGTATTTTTTTCCAACTCCTCATTTTTTTTTTTTATATTGCGATAAATATCGTATCATGGACTTCTTATCGCGATATTATCGTATCATGAGATTTTGATATCGTCACATCCCTACTGTTTATATAATTAAATATTGTGTCTAATATAATATAACAATCTGATTAAACCCACAAGCCATAATTTTGTATGAAGGAAGACACAATATTCTACATTTGAAGGCATTTCTTTAAACGCTTTAATTCCTCTTAACAATTATGAGATTCAACATGAGTGATTTTTCACAATAAACCAGCTAATATATTCATTCTGCTTTTGCAGTAACTGACTTAGTTTTCTTTTCCCAGATGAACAAAGACCTCACCAGTTTGGCCATCTCTTTCTTCCTCTTCTCTTCTCGTCTCTCCTCCTCTCTCCTCTGGATTTCTGCAAGAATCTCATTTTGCTGTGGAGAGAAATACTGAAGATGAGTACAGCACTAAACAATAAATAAATATTTACAGCACTGACATCAACACCAAACACTTCAAAAATATGTGCTTATTTATAAAACAACAATAAAGAGCAATACTGTTGTTGTTGTTGTTTTTCTTTCCTTTAATCAAAGCTGCTCTTTAATAATTCAGCAGGACGGTTTATAACACAGAGATGCAAACAATTGAGGGGGGGGGGGGTGAGAACACTGTGCATATCGGGGCATTTAAGGTATTTTTTATTACTTTTTATATCCAAAACTGTAATTTCTCACCAAAAAAAAAAAAATCTTGCTGCAACATTTTTACAAAAATCAAGATTGAATATATTTGGTCAAAATCCCATGTTATAAAAGATGAAGTGCTATGCAAGCTATAAAAGACAATATTGGCTGATTAGACAGCAATGCTGAGCTAAAATACTAAATGTTTGCCCTCTCTCTCTCTCTCTCTTCACCGTTCACACATCTCTGACCTCAAATACATCAAACATTACCCTTTTAGACATAGTATTTGAAGTAAAGAGTAAAGAAAATACTATAGGCCTTTATCACACTTCCGCGTTCGAATAGCGGAAGATTCAAATAGTAGCGTAAAAGAGCTTCCGCTGCAGCCTCGATCGATAGCTGTGCACATAGCACGGCAGTGTTGTGGATTATTTATGTAGAATTCAGCACATATACTTCTTCTAAAGACACCCATCTCAGTTTACAACAATTAATTGAGCATTATGAAAGAATGAATATGTTGTCACGATATCCCGATGCATATTTCGTGACTTAGGAGCGCACGAGGCATACTGTATGTGTAACGTTATAGGCAATTCTTCACAGTCTGATCACCTTATTTCATTACAGAACAGCGAGAAAACTACACAAACAGCATATCACATTAATAAGCATTAGAATTAGCCAAAGCTTATAACGTTAAAGGTTTAGGGCAAACGTGTTGTATTAAACAATTATGCTCACGTTTTTTCACGCGCTGACTTTATGATGCAGTCCTCTTTAATTGCATCAAATTGAAGTTGTTCAAATAAAGAAATATTTACAGCCCATAGACGATAATTAAAAATAAGTTTGATCATCGTAATCGAGTTATATTCTTCGTGATTGCGTGCAACGATTGAATGTCATTATACTGTGAACAAGAGCGGGAGGTTAATCACAATAAATATAATTCAAAAATAAGATAAGTAATATTAAAAATAAAATTAAATCAGTCCGAGTATTCCTCTGGCAGTAACTTGAGCTGCGTGCTCTTCATTAATCTGCCTGGCAACACTGACAGTCGCATCGCTCAGATAGGATAATATTACACATTAAAATGAAGGATGACATGATACATGATATGGAATCGCTATAAATACGCAGTTTTAACAATGACGTTTATTGCTAATTTAATTGGTTTAATTTTCTTCACAAAACTGGTGGAAATTCCTTTACGCTACTAATCGGAGCCGGATGTGACGTCATGCGGACTGTGATAAAGGCCTATACGAAACTGATTGAAACAACATTGCATAAACTTAGCCACCGTGTTAAGAACTAGTTTGACCAACTAGCAGCTTTCCTGTAGCTCAAATAGTAGAGCATGGCGCTAGCAACGCCAAGATCATGGGTTCGATTCCCAGGGAAAGCAAGAGCTGACAAAAAAAATGTAAAAACTGTAACTTGAATGCAATGTAAGTCGCTTTGGATAAAAGCGTCTGATAAATGCATAAATGTAAATGTAAATGTAGCAGCTGCCAAGAGATAATCAGTCTTACTTTTCCAATACAAATAAGACCAATCTACCTTTTCATAACTGAATTTAAAAAGTTATGACCAGTTTTGAGGAAAAAACATTAGATGACTAACTGTTTAAGACTAGTCTAAACAGTTTATGCAACCGGCCCCAGTTCTTTATTTACCCTTGTAAGACCCCCCCCCACCTCCCTCATAAAAACACCTTCTCATTGCATCTAAGCAAATCTCACAGGTGACCTATTTTGATCTGCAAAAAGTGAGTTGAGTTTGCATCTATGATAACATGTTGTGCAAGAGGAAGTGACACGTACCGTCTGCTCTTCCTGTCTGCGGCGCTGGTCGATCTTCTGCTGCTCCTCCAGAGCCAAACGCTCCTGCAGACGCCGCTGGTTCTTCAGCATCTCCTCGTGGAAGGAGCTCGAGGGAGGAACGTTGTGCTCCGTCAGAAAACCCTGAACAAAGTCTGCCAGCTCGTAGATCATCACCTGAAAGAGGAAGACATGACCACACACGTCATAAAACAACACCATGTATATATAAATGCTTCATTCATTCATTCATGTTACCCATCCTGTCCTGCAGCACCTTCTGAACTCTTAGATACATTTGTTTATTAATATTAAAAAATATTATATCAATTTATATTTAAATAATTATATCAACATTATTCGTTTTCACAGCATTGATGTAAATATATGGGCCTATTTTATCATACTTTTTATCATTTTATTATACAATATTCCTATTATATATTTAAATAATTAATTTTGTAAACATTACTAATTTCACAGTATTGAAGAATATGGGCCTATTTTATTATTATATTCATATTATATTTAAATAATTAATTTTATAAAAAAAATATTTTTTACAGCATTGGAGTAAATCATAAGGGCATATTTTATTATTATATTTATATTATATATAAATAATAAATTTGATAAACATTTTTTTACAGCATTGATGTAAATCATATGGGCCTATTTTATTATTATATTCATATTATATTTAAATAATTAATTTTATATTTTTTTTTCTTTTTTACAGCATTGAAGTAAATTATAAGGGCATATTTTATTATTATATTTATATTATATATAAATAATTAATTTTATAAAAAAAAAAATCCAGCATTGAAGTAAATCATAAGGGCCATTTTATTATTATATTTACATTATATATAAATAATTATTTTTATAAACATTTTTCTTTTTTTCCAGCATTGGAGTAAATCATAAGGGCCTATTTTATTATTATAGTTATATTATATTTAAAAAAAATTGTAAACATTACTCATTTTCACAGTATTAAAGTAAATCATATGGGACAACTTTATTATTATATTTAAATAATTAATTTCATAAACATTTTTCTTTGTTACAGCATTGAAGTAAATCATATGGGCCTATTTTATTATATTTTTACTATTATGTTTTTCAACAATAATAAGAAGAACCATTATTAATAATTGAGTATCAATAATAAAGCAGCAAATCAGCATATTATTATGATTTCTGAAGATCATGTGACACTGAAGACTGGAGTAATGATGCTGAAAATACAGCTTTGATCACAGAAATAAATTACAGTTTAACACATATTCACTTAGAAAACAGCTGTTTTAAATTGCAGTAATATTTCACTGTTTTTTTTTTGTTTTATATCTTAATTATTCCAAACTTTTGACCGGTAGTGTATATGCACGCATACTGAAGAAAACGGCATATGTTTAACATCTATGAGTTCTAAATGTGTGCGAGCGTCTGACCTCTCCGCATCGGTCTTGAGCCAGTTTGTCCAGCTCTTTCTGGAGTCGCTCTAGTTTGTCGTAGGACAGGCCTTTAGCGTTCTTCAGCTCCAGCTCCGGAGGCCTGATGACACACCATGAAAACACAACCATTCACAAATCACTCAAGGACTTTAAAGACGGAGTCTGCTTGAACTGTGAGAGAGTCATGTATAAATGCTAGTGCTGTCAAACAATTAATGGCATCAAAATAAAAGTTTTTGTTTACATAATACATGTATGTGTACTGTGTATATTTATTATGTATATATAAATACATGCACATGCATGTATATGTTTAAGAAAAATATGTTATGTTTATATATTAAATACATTTATATATAATATATAAATGTAAATATTTTCAAAATATATACTGCATGTGCATGTATTTATATAGACATAATAAATATACACAGTACACATACATATATTATGTAAACAAAAACTTTTATTTTGATGCCATTGATTGTTTGACAGCACTATGCCTTTGACTCTTGCCTGTACATTGTGCTTGTCATAATCACACTTTTATTTAATTGAAGACTGTTATTTATTAGTTATTATAGTTAACTAAAGCCATTATAAAAACATTTTGTTACTTGAAATAAAATAAACATTAACTGAAATAAAATATTAACAAAACTACAAACTAAAGCCAACATTTTCATTTAGTTTAACTTGATTACTAAAATAATTAAAACTGAATTAATAAATAAAAGTAAATTAATAAAAAAAACTGTTAAACATTAAAAATATATTTAAAAATGACTAAATATATATATAAAAAAATAATAATTATAATATAAAAATGTACTAAAATTAAAATTAAAATGGAAAACATAAAAATAAAAATAATTCAAGCTATTACAAATTGTAACAGTATCTTGATAAAATAGCACTGATCTCTGTGACAGACATGTGTCATTATGAGCATAAAGAATAGAACTACAGTGAGTAATATAAAGTACTGAAATAAATAAAGTACTAATATTTAGGTAAAGTTAGTATTAATATTACATTTATGCATTTTAGCAGACACTTTTATCCAAAGCGACTTACAGTGCATTCAGGATATACATTTTTTTATCAGTATGTGTGTTCCCTGGGATAAAATAATAAAATATTAATCTTCAAAATATCAATAGATCAGTATGTATTTCTATAGAAATAATCATATCGGTGTTAGAAGGTTAATCAAAATTAATCTTAAAAATGGCTGAGGATGTAAATGTTTTGGAAAAGGAGGTATAAATATATTTTTGTTTGCAGGAGGTATTAAAGGGATAGTTCACTTTGTGAAATTAAAATGTGGTATCTATCAGCTTACCCCAAGGGCATCCAAGATGTAGGTGTCTTTTTTTCTTCAGTAGATCCAATTTTGATGTTTTTAGGTCAAACCGTTCTAGTCTGTCAGTCATATAATGGCAGGTATAGGTCACTGTCTCTATAAGAGGGAAAAAGAACATGCACAGAGAAATCCAAATTAAACAATTCCCCATCGTAACTACACATTGATGGCCTAAGACACGAAACGAGCGGTTTGTGTGAGAAAACCAACAGTATTTATATAGTTTTTTACCTCTTGTACACAACCATGTCCAAGTGATCTGAGTGCACACACACATCCGGTGTGTGGCGTGTGTGTGCGCGCGCTCTGGCTCACGCTGCATTCACACGAGGCGTCGGCGTCAACGCTTGACGGAGGGCGTGTCTGAAGCGTGGTGCTGACGCAACTTTTCAAGCGCCAACGGAGGCGTCAGCCAATCAGATCGCCTCATGCAAATACCCAATCCCGTTCATGCAACACAAGAGAAGTATGTGATTGGTTGTTGTAACTATGACGGTGCGTCAGCACCACGCTTCAGACACGCCCTCCGTCAAGCGTTGACGCCGACGAGCCAGAGCGCTCGCACACACACGTCACACACCAGATGTGTGTGCACACTCAGATCACTTGGACATGGTTGTGTACAAGAGGTAAAAAACGATATAAATACTGTTCGTTTTCTCACACAAACCGCTCGTTTCGTGTCTTAGGCCATCAATGTGTAGTTACGATGGGGAATTGTTTAATTTGGATTTCTCTGTGCATGTTCTTTTCCCCTCTTATAGAGACAGTGACCTATACCTGCCATTATATGACTGACAGACTAGAACGGTTTGACCTAAAAACATCAAAATTGGATCTACTGAAGAAAAAAAGACGCCTACATCTTGGATGCCCTTGGGGTAAGCTGATAGATACCACATTTTAATTTCAAAGTGAACTATCCCTTTAACCGGCCCAAAACAAACTGCTTGTAAATCTCTGATCATGCAATATTATCACCAAATCTTGGATTCAATGTTTTTGTCAACTCGTTTTGTCTCAATTAGCACAGGTT
>CM049858.1:31038659-31078659 GCA_027422415.1 Schizothorax lantsangensis
GTGTGTGTGTGTGAGTGTGTGTGTGTGTGTGTGTGTGTGTGTGTGTGTGTGTGTGTGTGTGTGTGTGTGTGTGTGTGTGTGAGTGTGAGTGTGTGTGTGTGTGTGTGTGTGTGTGTGTGTGTGTGTGTGTGTGTGTGTGTGTGTGTGTGTGTGTGTGTGTGTGTGTGTGTGTGTGAGTGTGTCTGTGTGTGCATGTGTGTCTGTGTGTGTGTGTGTGTGTGTGTGTGTGAGTGTGTCTGTGTGTGTGTGTGAGTGTGCATGTGTGTCTGTGTCTGTGTGTGTGTGTGTGTGTGTGTGTGTGTGTGTGAGTGTGTGTGTGTGTGTGTGTGTGTGTGTGTGTGTGTGTGTGTCTGTGTGTGTGTGTGTGCATCTTTTATTTTATCCTATTTAAAAAATAATTTTATAATCTTTCATAATTGTACAATAGAAATTAATTTATTAAAAAAGAATCATAACTTGTTAATTTTTATAAACTTTTATAACTATAAAATAATAAATTGACATTACTAAAATGAATAATTACATAACACTAGTGTTCATATGCTTTTTTACCATTTTCTTTTTATATTGTTTATCATTTTTAATAATTAAATAATTAATTAATTAAAATTAACATTAATGTACTAAAATTAATAACTGGCTTTGAATATATATTATATATATATATATATAGTGTGTTCATCTTTTATTTTATCCTATTTAAAAATATTTTTTCTATAATTTTTATAATCTTTCATAATTTTACCATTATAAATAGACATTAATTTATTAAAAAAGAACCATAACTGCTTAATTTTGATCAACTTCTATAACTATAAAATAATAAATTGACATTACTAAAATGAATAATTACATAACACTAGTGTTCATATGCTTTTTTACCCTTTTCTTTTTATATTTGTTATAATTTTTAAATTGAATAGAAATTATTAATAATTAAATAATTAATTAATAAATAACTAAAATTGACATTAATGTACTAAAATGTATAATAACTGACTTTGAATATATATATATGTTCATCTTTTATTTTATCCTATTTAAAAATATATAATTTTTATAATCTTTCATAATTTTACAATAATAGACATTCATTTATTAAAAAAGAATCATAACTGCTTAATTTTTATAAACTTTTATAACTATAAAATAATAAATTGACATTACTAAAATGAATAATTACATAACACTAGTGTTCATATGCTTTTTTTAGCCTTTTCTTCTTTTTATTTTATAATTTTTAAATTGAATTGAAATTATTAATAATTAAATAATTAATTATTAATTAATAAATAATTAAAATTGACATTAATTTACTAAAATTAATAACTGGTTTTGAATATATATATATATATATATGTTTTTATTATATGTAGTTAAAAATATTTGTATAATTTTTCAATAAATAATACATTTAAATGAATTAATAAAATTGCTTAAGCATTAAATATTATTTTTAGTAATTAATGGGCATATTAATTTACTAAAAATGAGGTATACTGTATGATGTATGGAGACTAATATCACGTCAGCTTGAGATTTGCTCTATTTGTGACTAGTGTGTAACATGATGCACATATTAATAAAAACGGAGGCAAACTATTTGACTGCTCTTCATATGATAATTAAATGAATGATTTCCCTCATTAGATCACGTGTGTTGCTGTATTGGTTGATCAGTGAACTGCTGTGGAATCCACTCCTTCACTCGCCTCTATGTGCAGACAGAGCAAAACAGCTATTAATAGTGAAGGAGGAACGAACCCTCGTCACCTACAGAGATATAAAGTGACAGATCAAACTCTCATTCTGAAGCAGCTTCAAAACAGCTCTAAATATTCATCTTCTGCATAACAGGTTATTTAAATACAGTTCACACATTCTTACACTCTTGAGCATGAAGTGATAAAAACCTGATTTGTTTAATAGACAGATTTACATCTGAATAACATACAAAAATAAACCTTTTTTATAAAATTAAAATATTTTAATTATACACACACATATTTATATATATATATTTATCTATTTAAAAATATATTTGTTATATTTACTTTTAAATGAAATTATTATCAATAATAATTTGTTTATTATTAATTAATAAATAAATAAAATTGACATTAATTTACCAAATTAAATAAGAACTGGTTGAATATATACAGATTTTCATTTGAATAATATATACAAATAATTTAATTTTATCTATGTTATTTGTATAAATATTTGATATTTGTATAATTGTTATACATTAATATATATATTTATTTTATTTTTAAAAATAAGTACAAATTAATGTACATATCCATCAGATTTTGAATGTATTTTGTTTTTTATTTAATTATATTCTGGTCATTTTTAACTGAGCATATAATCCAGATAAATAGAATGATAACAATAGAATGATAGAACGATAGAATGATAGATAGATAGATAGATAGATAGATAGATAGTAGAATGATAGATAGATAGTTAGATAGATAGATAGATAGATAGATAGATAGATGATAGATAGATAGATAGATAGATAGATAGATAGATAGATAGATAGATAGATAGATAGATAGATAGATAGATAGATAGATAGATAGATAGATAGATAGATAGATAGATGAAAGGAATGGTTCACATTGATTTGATCTAGTTCTATTTCAGTTCTCAGCTCCAGTCCATGCACTAGTTTGGAGATGTGTCTAAGAAAGTTGGTTTGCGTGCACAAACGCGGCTCCAGACGTCCACATGTTGTCATAGTAAGGTTGAATTTCCTAATGAGGTGCTGCGGATCTGAATCACACCAATGGGACAAACGCTCGCCCGGCTTCACGTTCATAACACCTGATGAGAACTGTGACCCTAAAAGGAGAGAGCTAAGCCAATCAGAGCACAGATACTACTACATCCCGGCCAATCGGAGCGCGGCAAGGGGGAGCGAGCCCGGCTGGTGTTACCCCTCAGCTGTTAACCACATTTAGGGTTCGAGCCCACATGCCAGCACACCGGCCCATTGACATATACAGTATTCATCCTGGAGAGAGCGAGGAGCCTCTAAGATGTTGCTAAAACGAGAGCCGGCAAACCCTGGTTACGGTTGGTTGACATCTTTAGGCAGCCTGTGTTCATAAAAAGCTGAATAATCAGAATTATATCAAGAGAGTGCTGACTATAGCCTAGTGAATCTCACACCGTTTCCCACTGCAGACTGATACAAGTATAGCAAAAATCAGAAGTCTGTGCAGGAATGATTAGAAAATTGGGAGGATAAATTAAGACATGATTATGTGCCATATCTTAATTATACCCTACAAACAGATGAATGAATGTCTAATTGTTTAAAACACATTCCAACAGTGATAATGCATGCTACAACCTTTCATCCAAGTAATAAAAAAGCACTTAAAAAGCAAACATAACAGATTAAAAAGTAGCATAAAAAATATTTTTTTTAGATAAAATAAAAGCAGATGAACACTACATATATATAAAAAAGTATATTTATATTTTTAATTACATAAAAATAAAAAAGATAACATAAAAGCAGGTGAACACTATATAAAAAGTATTTTTTTAATATAGTGTTTTAATAAAAATATAAAAAGTATATTTATTATAATAAAAATTTTATTTTATTAAAAGTATATTTTTAATTACATTTTTAAAATGCAATAAAAGCAAAGGAACACTATATATATATAATATATATATAATAAAAAAATATATACTTTATAATATACTTTATGAAAATAATATTTTTAATTGCATGAAAGAAAAAGATCAAATAAAAGCAGATGAACACTATATATAAAAAGTATATTTTTTTAAATATATATATAAAGTATATTTTTAAAATAATACAAAATATATTTTATAATATACTTTATAAAAAGTAATATATTTATATATGAAACATGCACATTATAATTTGCTATTTAAATAATCATAGCATGAAATATGCAAAAAGTGCTGTAAATATAAACACTATAATAAATATTCAAATATGCCATTTTATGTGGGATTTAACTCAGACATCTTAAAGATTCATGACGTGGATGACTGGCGCTCAGCCCGCTATTTCTAAGGAAGCCTTTCTTAATTTTAGGGAGGCCCAATCCACCCGGAGATCAGGTTCATGGGTGGAGAGGGTTATTTTCTGGTTTTTATTTTTTCTTAGCTGCACTTATTTGGAGTTGTGTGAAGCCGATGCTCCGCCCCGGGCCCCGGGAGCCGGGCTTATTTAAAGGGGCTCCTCACCTTGTCTCTCTGTCCCAGTGGAAGCATCAGTCTTGTGATAACAACTTGGTGAGTCCTACCAACAACCGGAGAAGCTACTGCATCTGAAATCTCTTTAGGTCTTTAAGTCTGAGCTTTGAGTTTGAGCGGGTTTGAGAAGACGTAACAGATAGATTTTGCTAGTGGAGAAGAGTTTATCGATTGCTTTTCTGGTGGAGCAGATAATCTTACAATCGTGTGATTAGCAAGTAAATACTAGATTTAAACGCGTTGTCTTGAAGCATCAGAGCATGAATGAAGGCAGGCAGGTGTGATGCAATGCACTGACAGCTGCGAGCAGAGGACTGACTTCTTCTAAATACAGCGTCTGTCCTGCAGTTAAACTCTAGCCTTTCTTTGGCATTAGTGAATCCGGCTGGAAGCCTTGAGCTGCCACGAGGAGATATGATTTCACTAACCCTTCATGGGCAGAGCGGGGAGAACAAACACGTGTCGCTGATCGCTGTAGTCTATTATTATTTAACGATTCTAATGTAAAATCGAAGTTGCAGACAATTCATACCGAATGAATATGTGATTTAGGTGAGTTTCTAACAGGAATGATTTGCGTAGTTAAATTTAGCTGACTAAAGTTTGGATAAAAGCATCAGCTAAATGCATTAATGTAAACGCAGAGCCGGATCCAAAGAACTAGTCCGTTATTTTTATATTTTCTGTTTTCATTTTAGCATGAGTTAAAGTTTTAGTCATTTAAATTTTTTTATATTTATAATTCCTTTTTATGTTTTCTGTTGTCATTTTAGTTAAAGTTCATTCATTTTGATGTGTTTTTGTAATTTTTTTTATATATTTTTAACTCCTTTTTATGTTTTCATTTTAATGTTGTTGCGCGTTTATGTCATTTTTATTACTTTTTGTAATATTTTGAATTTGTTTACATTTTTATTTTCCGTTTTCATTTTAATTTTAGTTAGTTTTAGTCATTTTGATGCTTTTGGCATTATTATAATTTTTCTTTTTATGTTCTCCGTTTTCATTTTAGTTAAAATTGTTACATTTTGTTGTGTTTTATCATTTTTTTAAAAAAATTTTATGTCTATTTTTTAGTTTTAGTTAGTTTGGTACTCCGGCAGCTAGCTGAAATAAGTTTTTTAATATTTTATTTCAAGTAACTAAAGTACGATGTTTAACCAAATAGCAGTCAGCCTTAATCTGCCTTACTTTTTTAACTCAAATTAGACCATTTTTTATGTACCTGACTTCAGAAAAGAAACCAATTAGACGACTATCTTTTAAGACTAGTCTAGGAGGTTTATGCACTCGGCCTCAGGATGTAAAATCAGTGTAGAAACCATGTTTAGCAGTACTTTCAGTTCTTGCTCTCTGCGTCTCTGACCGTGTCGTGATGTTTCCTTCACAGACCAACCAGAAAACCAACCATGTGTGACGACGAAGAGACTACCGCCCTTGTGTGCGACAACGGCTCTGGCTTGGTCAAGGCTGGATTTGCCGGAGATGACGCTCCCCGTGCTGTCTTCCCCTCCATTGTTGGCAGACCCCGTCACCAGGTGCGAACACATCTGCAGAACAATCACAGGCTTTATAGAGGAAATCCTCCACTGGAATGATCACTAAACATGCTTCTCTCTCCATCAGGGTGTGATGGTGGGTATGGGTCAGAAGGACAGCTACGTAGGTGATGAGGCTCAGAGCAAGAGAGGTATCCTGACTCTGAAGTACCCCATTGAGCACGGCATCATCACTAACTGGGACGATATGGAGAAGGTGAGATTTTTACAGTAATAAATTATAGTTAAGTGCATAATGCAATAATAAATTATAGTTAAATGCATAATGCATTAATACATTATAGTTAAATGCATAATGCAATAATACATTATAGTTAAATGCATGCATCTTGCATTGAGATTAACACAATCATCTGTGCTGTTCAGATCTGGCACCACACCTTCTACAATGAGCTGCGTGTGGCCCCTGAGGAGCACCCAACCCTGCTCACCGAGGCCCCTCTCAACCCCAAGGCCAACAGGGAGAAGATGACTCAGGTACTGATGAAGAGATGGTTTCTCAGAGAGTTAGACCGGTTTAGAGTCGGACTGGTTCATAACACTCGCCTGCTTTGCTCTTGCAGATCATGTTTGAGACCTTCAACGTCCCTGCCATGTATGTGGCTATCCAGGCTGTGCTGTCCCTGTACGCTTCCGGCCGTACCACTGGTTAGTGCTTATAACCCATATTCTGTTATAATAAAGAGCCAAATCAATATTATAGTTAAAACATTAATGCATATTTTGGATCATGCAATTAATGCAATAATGTTATGATATAAATGCAATTAGCTGTAAGAAAAAAGTTCCCAAGTCAAAAAATCTGGTAGAATCTTCTTTCTTAAATCCAGTAGAATCTAATTTGACTGTTAAATTAAATTCTAAAATTCTATTTTATTTTTATTATTTAGCATTGGAATAGTTTCTTGCTTTAAGAGCTCAAATCAGACTCTGTTTGATTGTAATTCCCTGTGATGTCCTGCAGGGGCATCATCTGTGAAAACATCTCTTTTTTATTTCATTCATTTTTGTGATATGTTGGAATCATAACAATTATTATCATATACTAGTATCGTTTTTATTAATACTTTGAATTTATATTTTCCGTTTTAATTATAATTTTAGTTAAAGGTTTAGTAATTTAGTTGTGTGTTTTGTCATTTTTATTAGTTTTTTAAATATTTTGAATTCGTTTTAATTTTTTTATTTGTCTTTTGGTCAATTTTAATAGGTTTTTAATGTCTGTAGAGTTTTTATTAATTTTTATTTAGGTTTTAGTTATTTTAGTTCTTCAAAACGAAAATGGTAAATCTTGTTGCCTTGGCAACAAACTAGGACATATGGCCAAAAAAACAATTATCACAATAAAATTTTCATATCAGTCAAATATCAATACCAATAATTACCACGAAAAATTTCAAGTCTTTATTTCTTTCAAGTTTAAAGGCAGATTTTTTGAATAGTGCTGTTTCGTTCCGCTTTTGGCGCATAAACATTACATTTATCGAACTCTTGTTATCATTTTATTGATGAAAGTTAGCCTATATCGCGACAATTAGCATTATTGTTTTATCGCCCAGCCCTAGATGAAATAAGGTTTATATATATTTTTTTATTTTATTTTTTTATATCATGTAAAAAAAAATTTATGGTTTTAGTTTTGGTTAACATGATCTTTTAGTGATGTTTTCAAATCATTAGGCTATAGATTGAATGAAATTGTGTAAATTGTGTGGGTTTGTTTGTTTATTTGACATGGGTTATATACTGTATTTATGACTAGGGCTCTATTATTTATGAAACTGCATTTCCTTTAGGTTTTTTTGGACTACAGCTGCTGTGTATTTATCACTAGCGCTGTATTATTTATGACACAATTACACGTGTCGATAACTTAAATGCTGCCTGGATTGTGTAAGATTAGCAGCTGACAGGTGTGACCCATCCATCAGTGACTGCTGTCGTCACGATTATTGTTCATTTACCCTCGCTGTCCTCCGCAGGTATCGTGCTGGACGCCGGTGACGGTGTGACCCACAACGTCCCAGTCTATGAGGGTTACGCCCTGCCCCACGCCATCATGCGTCTGGATCTGGCCGGTCGCGATCTGACTGACTATCTCATGAAGATCCTGACTGAGAGAGGCTACTCTTTCGTGACAACAGGTGAGTGGCGGTACAGTCTGGGAGAACAGGTGCGACAGTAGCACGAGCTAACGCGTGAATCTTACCTCTCCTCAGCTGAGCGTGAGATCGTGCGTGACATCAAGGAGAAGCTCTGCTATGTGGCTCTGGACTTCGAGAACGAGATGGCCACCGCCGCCTCCTCCTCCTCTCTGGAGAAGAGCTACGAGCTGCCCGACGGTCAGGTGATCACCATCGGTAACGAGCGTTTCCGCTGCCCCGAGACCCTCTTCCAGCCTTCCTTCATTGGTGAGTCTCGCTTGGATGGTCTTTAATCAGTGTTGGGAAGGTTACTTAATAGATAAAAAATATACATAAGGCATTGCATGGCATTAAACATGTATGGAAGCCTGTTTCCGCCACAGAATTAACACTGATTACTGTCAGACTTTCAGAATCCTTCATCACTTGATTTAAGATAGATTATAATAATTTCATTTTAAAGCACAAAATCAGCACTTTAGCACCTCTTTTTACTTTCACCACTTTTACTTGATCATTCTGAGGTTAAATACGGATTTAAAATCATAACAAGTAATAGTTTACTGTTTTTGAAATCAAATCTTTGACAGGAAACACAGGCATGTAACAGTTAATCTTAAAAAAATTAAGCATATGCATAAACCCAAATTGGAAATAAGAGTTATCATATAAGCATGTGTGCTATTCTGTGTCCTAGGCTACTGAAACATGGGTGTCTCGTATATTAGAGTCGATGCAATTTATGAAAGAAATCAATTAAATCTGTATGTGTGAAAACAAATTATGTAACCCACTTTGTGTAATCGTTAACATTTTCATAAGTAACTGTAATTACACGTTTTTTTGTCAGTAACTCATTTTAAATACATTTTTGCTACTAAATTACGTAATTCCATTACATAACTAGTTACTCCCCAACACTGTCTTTAAATATGCCTTATTGATTATTACAAACCAGTGTTGTTGACTGAACGCACAACATCCACCTCACCTCTCAGGTATGGAGTCCGCTGGTATCCATGAGACCGCCTACAACAGCATCATGAAGTGCGACATTGACATCCGTAAGGATCTGTACGCCAACAACGTCTTGTCCGGTGGTACCACCATGTACCCTGGTATTGCTGACCGTATGCAGAAGGAGATCACTGCTCTGGCCCCCAGCACCATGAAGATCAAGGTGAGATGCTGCAGACATGCATTCAACGATGCAACTCGTACAGAAGGTCATGGGTTCGATTCCCATGAATGCATGAACTGACCAAACCTATACTTGGAAATGCATGCAATGGAAGTGCATTTAAATAAAAGCATTTGCCAAATGCATTAATGTAAAAAAAAAAAAAAATGTATTCAATGTAGGATATATATTTGGGACATTTGTAAAGCCAAATAAGTATTCAATAGGTTTTAAGAACTATCAAAAACAATCAACATTATATTTCTAGGTAACACTTTACAATAAGGTCCTATTAGTTAATGTTAGTTGATGCATTAACTAACAAACAGCAATACATGTGTTACTTAATACAAAAAGTTCCAAGTTAAATATTACCAGATGCAACTTTTGATTTTAATAATGCACACTGAAAAAAATTGTTGCATAGAATCAATTTTCACTCAGAAAGGGCAAGTAAATTTCACTATTAATTATAAAGAGATGGCAAGTAACACATTGAACTAAATGCAAAATTTTGAAGTAAAAAAATTGCTGAAACATAATCCAATAATCTTTGTTTTATTTACATCTTTTGAAAAGAAACGTGTTTTACAGTGTATTAGTAAATGTTGAAATTAACGTGATCTAAATGCTTTAGAAGTATTTTCATTCTTAGTTCATGTTAACTAATGGACCCTTATTGTAAAGTATCACCAATCTCTTTTAAAATATAGTAAAAATGATTAAAATGATGAGCCGCTCTTACCACGTTAGACTGTCTGCAGCTGTTGTCACATGTTAGTTACTCCGAGTTTAAGACACTAAACCTTCTCTCGTCTCTCTGTAGATCATTGCTCCTCCTGAGCGTAAGTACTCCGTCTGGATCGGTGGCTCCATCCTGGCTTCTCTGTCCACCTTCCAGCAGATGTGGATCACCAAGCAGGAGTACGACGAGGCCGGTCCTTCCATTGTCCACAGGAAGTGCTTCTAAACCAACAACAATCTCTCAGTCTCAGCCGTACATTTGTACCGTCTCTTTTAATGTATATACATGTAATGTTGTAATAAAAACAGATAACTGATAACAGAGAACAGTGTCTTGAGTGATCACTCGCATGTTTGTTTGCATGACTAAATGCATTAGATTAAATAATGCATAAAATAAAATGAATACAGAGGTATACAAAAAAGTGGCAGTGCCACGGTATTGATAAAAGCATCCATGGTATATACTAATTACATACACCAAAGAATACCATCACAGAATAATTCCTAAAATAAAAAATATACATAATGCATTGCATGCTATTAAATATGCATGGAAGCCTGTTTCCGCTACAGAATAAAAAACCAAAAAGATTAATATTTTGTTTTTTTTGCAATTCTGAAAAATAAAAGTATAATATAAATAAATACATAAATAATTGCAAGATATAAACTCAGAATTGTGAGATAAACAAGCAAAGATGAAAAGTCTCAATTGTGAGATATTTAATATTTATTCTATGATGGAAAGTACAAAAAGGAATTTTGAGGGGAAAAAACATGCAAGAATTTCAAGAAAAAATCATAATTGTAAGATAAAAAGTTGCAATTATCTTTTCTGTGGCAGAAATGGGCTTCCATGCGTATTTAAGGAAATGCAATGCATTATATATTTCAGTCATTCTTGAGAAGTGGGACAAAACAGGTGCAAAATTGAAAAAATACAACCTTGTACTAAACTACATTTGTGTATCTTATATGTACTGAGCTCTGCTTTGATTCAACCTCCCAACTTTTCTCTGTTTTTAACAAAATGTGCTTTTTACCTTGAACTGTGTAATATAATCTCAATTTAATCTTTATCAACATTCAACATGTTTTTAACATTTCAAAACACATTCTCATGTTAGCAACAGATTACACTTTCACATGTGACCAACAATTCCTCAACAAATATAAAAAATGATAATGAAATATTATCTGACGGAGGTGACAGTGTGACGGAGCTGACGAGACGTGAGACATGCGGATCCAAATGCAAGCTTTTTATTATAAAACATGGTCAATACAGGCAGAGTCGGGCAGTAGCAAACAGGTATGGCATGGGCAAGACACAAGAGTAATCCTTAGGCAAGCGTAGGTCGGCGATCGGCAAACTTAATCCAGAGGGCTAGGCAGAGAGAATAATCCAGGAGCACGGGCAGAATCAGAACACAGGAAATCAAACTAGGAATACTTGGGAAACGCTTTGTATGTCGCAAGGCTAAACAATACTCGGCAGAGTGTGAGAGAAAGTCCAGAGTTTATATAGTGTGTGTGTGTGTGTGTGATTGGATGATGGTGATTGAGAGATGGTGAACAGGTGCAAGCGTGATTATAGTGAACAGCTGTGTGGGTGCAGTGAATGCTGGGAAATGTAGTCTAAGAGTGATCTGTAACTGTGTGAAAGTCCATGTGCTGGGAGAGTGACCTCTAGTGGTGAATGAAGGAAAGTTCATGGCCAGGATTCGTGACATAGCCCCCCCCTAAGGAGCGGCTTCCAGACGCTCCTAAACAATCCTAGGTGGGCGGTGGAACGGAGGCGGAACAGGGGGAGGGACGGAGGGCCAGGTCCATGTGGAAGCCAGGGCGGAGAGGATGGAACTGGAGCCCCCCAGGGCGGAACAGATGGGACCAGAACCCGCCAGGGCGGAGCAGACGGACCCGGAGCCCACCAGGGTGGAGCAGACGGGACCAGAGCCCCCCAGGGCGGAGCAGACGGGACCAGAGCCCCCCAGGGCGGAGCAGACGGGACCAGAGCCCCCCAGGGCGGAGCAGACGGGACCAGAGCCCCCAAGGGGGGAGCAGACGGGACCAGAGCCCCCAAGGGGGGAGCAGACGGGACAAGAGCCCCCCAGGGCGGAGCAGATGGACCTGGGGCCCACCAGGGTAGGGCAGACAGACCCGGAGCCCACCAGGGCGGAGCAGATGGACCTGGAACCCACCAGGGCGGAACAGACGGGACCAGAGACCACCGCAGGGAAGCAGACTGGGCAGGTAGCCCTGACAGAACCTGGAAGCAGAGGAGAACAAGGACAAACAACACAGGGAGAGCAGAGACAGACAACACTGGGAGAACAGAGACAGACAACACAGGGAGAGCCTTCCCGATCTCAGGGGCCGTGCCAGGGCAGGACAGGAAATCCCAGACGGCCTCCGTAGCCATGACAGGGCCGGACAGGGAATCACCGACGGCCTCCTTAGCCGTGTCAGGACAGGGTGAGAGTTCATAGATGGCCTCCATGGCCGGGACAGGACAGGGCGAGAGTTCATAGACGGCCTCCTTATCCGTGACAGGACAGTGCGAGAGTTCATAGACAGCCTTCCTAGCCGTGACAGGACAGGGCGAGAGTTCATAGACGGCCTCCATGGCCGGGACAGGACAGGGCGAGAGCTCACAGACGGCCTCCATAGCCGTGACAGGACAGGATGAGAGCTCACAGACGGCCTTCTTAGCCGTGACAGGACAGGGTGAGAGCTCACAGACGGCCTCCATAGCCGTGACAGGACAGGATGAGAGCTCACAGACGGCCTCCATAGCCGTGACAGGACAGGATGAGAGCTCACAGACGGCCTCCATAGCCGTGACAGGACAGGATGAGAGCTCACAGACGGCCTCCATAGCCGTGACAGGACAGGATGAGAGCTCACAGACGGCCTTCTTAGCCGTGACAGGACAGGGTGAGAGTTTACAGGAGGATACCACCAACACCTCTGGAGGTTCTGCAGTTAACGCCGCCACCTCTGGAGGTTCTACGGTGGTAACCTGACCGGGTGAGAGTATATTGCTGGGCACCACCACCTTGCCAGGGGCTGAGGCTCGCACCACCGCTTGGGGAGGTTCTGCAGCAAATGCCTTCCCCTGGGGCAGTACAGTGGTGGTGTATGTGGCCCAAATGCAACATAGTGCGATCCCCACCCTGGGAAGCGCTTCAGACAGGGTAAATAGTTCATGGACAGGAGGGTCAAAGTAAGTGGATTTGGAGAT
Organism: Schizothorax lantsangensis; assembly: GCA_027422415.1. Taxonomy (NCBI): domain Eukaryota; kingdom Metazoa; phylum Chordata; class Actinopteri; order Cypriniformes; family Cyprinidae; genus Schizothorax; species Schizothorax lantsangensis. The sequence continues at coordinate 31,051,788 of CM049858.1, forward strand.
ACCAGCAGTGCGTACAGACACCAGCGGTGCATCCCTCAAGCTGGATATCAACCGGAGAACTCGAAGGACTGACCTTAAATCTCTCGGTGTGACAGAGTCTGGCAGTTCCGCTGAGACGTGAGGAGACTCTGGCAGTTCGGCTGAGACTTGACTCTGGCTGGTCAGCTGTGACGTGGTCTGACTCCGGTTGTTCTGGTCACTGTGACGTGGTCTGACTCTGGCTGGTCAGCTGTGACGTGGTCTGACTCTGGCTGGTCAGCTGTGACGTGGTCTGACTCTGGCTGGTCAGCTGTGACGTGGTCTGACTCTGGCTGGTCAGCTGTGACGTGGTCTGACTCTGGCTGGTCAGCTGTGACGTGGTCTGACTCTGGCTGGTCAGCTGTGACGTGGTCTGACTCTGGCTGGTCAGCTGTGACGTGGTCTGACTCTGGCTGGTCAGCTGTGACGTGGTCTGACTCTGGCTGGTCAGCTGTGACGTGGTCTGACTCTGGCTGGTCAGCTGTGACGTGGTCTGACTCTGGCTGGTCAGCTGTGACGTGGTCTGACTCTGGCTGGTCAGCTGTGACGTGGTCTGACTCTGGCTGGTCAGCTGTGACGTGACTTGGTTTGTGATTGGCAGCAATGACGCTACGGTGTGATGTTGTTGCTGCCATTTGGTGAGCGTGCTCTAGCGTGGCTGTGTTCACACAATTGGGTGCGGTGTCTCGTTCCTCCGCGACTCCCACAGTGAACGTTGAACCAACAGTCAGTAAGGCATAGTCCAAAAACTGAGCGAGTGAAGCACGCGTACCCTCGCGTCTAAACTCAGATCTCAATGGTTGATTAATGCCATCGCAAAAAATCTCGATCAAAGTAATGTCCGGTAAATCTGAGTAATTAGCGAAGACTAAAAACTCTCTAATATGTTGCTCCAGTGATCGAGGACCTTGTTTAAGGGCAAACAGGATTCTTGTCGTGTCCATACCTGCTGAATGACCGTCTGAGAAGCTGCTGGATCCTAGTTGGCCGAGTATTCTGTGACGGAGCTGACGAGACGTGAGACATGCGGATCCAAATGCAAGCTTTTTATTATAAAACATGGTCAATACAGGCAGAGTCGGGCAGTAGCAAACAGGTATGGCATGGGCAAGACACAAGAGTAGTCCTTAGGCAAGCGTAGGTCGGCGATCGGCAAACTTAATCCAGAGGGCTAGGCAGAGAGAATAATCCAGGAGCACGGGCAGAATCAGAACACAGGAAATCAAACTAGGAATACTTGGGAAACGCTTTGTATGTCGCAAGGCTAAACAATACTCGGCAGAGTGTGAGAGAAAGTCCAGAGTTTATATAGTGTGTGTGTGTGTGTGTGTGTGTGATTGGATGATGGTGATTGAGAGATGGTGAACAGGTGCAAGCGTGATTATAGTGAACAGCTGTGTGGGTGCAGTGAATGCTGGGAAATGTAGTCTAAGAGTGATCTGTAACTGTGTGAAAGTCCATGTGCTGGGAGAGTGACCTCTAGTGGTGAATGAAGGAAAGTTCATGGCCAGGATTCGTGACAGACAGAACTGAATTTGTAGTCTTTATAACTATCAAATACATCGAATCAATCAATTACTGTATTAAAACAAACAGTGAGTATGTTATTGATTATAAAGCTTTTATTCAAGAGTCACGTTTAAGTATTTTGATATATTATTGGAACACGAAATCTGATGGTGGTGACAAATTTGGCATTTCATTCACAAAACAAATGGTGTTCATGAAAGTAGCCAGTTTGTTTTTTTCAAATATTTCAAATAATTTCCTCAGAAATTGGAAGGTGTTGACATATCATGGATGTGACCAGGAAATATTAACATTAGGATTTAAAATATTCTAAAACTATAAAACTGATCAGAATCTGTCTGACAGTGATGTACTCTGCAGAGGAGGATTGTGACGAGGGGTCCTTCAGAGTGACAGCTGCCCCTGATATCCCCTGATTTTATTACACTTTAATAAATGTCTGACGGTGTTGACAAATAGTGGGGACACGACTTTGAAACCTTATGAAACATGCACGTGTCACTGAAAAACAACCTTGCTTTGATACGAGATATTATTAATGTTACTTTTGATAAAACAAGCTCTTTTTCATCATTAAAAAACACATTTGATTGAACCCTTCTCTGTGGACACACTGTTTTAGATGTAGTGAGAAGACAATAAGTGTCACATAATAATGATAAAATTGAACTGAAGGGGATAATTGTGTTAAATGCATTCTGTTATTAATCCCCATAACATTTACAATTGAAAATATTTGTAATGTTTAAACCTGATAGCAGTTACAATTGCTGGACATGTTTTGTCCCATGTCTCAAGAATGACTGATTTTATTTTATTTTTGGGGAAATATTGGCCCTGTTTTACAGACAGGGCTTAGATTAAGCCAGGACTAGGCCATAGATCAATTAGGACATTTCAGTAACTTTTATAAATGTGCCTTAGATAAAAACACTACTGATGTGCATCTTCAGACAAAACAGACATATTTTAAGATCAGTCAGTACAAGTTTCTTTCAGTTAAAACAGCCCAGACATGCACTTTAGTCCAGGACTAGGCTTAAGCGTTGTCTGTGAAACCGGAGGATACTGTGGTAGTACCATGGTATTCTTTAAGTATCATGTAAATGACTAAATGACATAAACTTGCATGAAAAACCTGTAACATTCTGTCCAGGGACTATGGATGAAAATGGCTAATTCTGGTACATGTACAGAAATGTTTTATTAATGCACAATGTATCTGTTAACTAAACAAATAAAATGGAAAAAATGGTACAAGTAAAACAAGAAAAAAAAACAGGGAAAACAAACAATTGGTACAATGACTATCAGATGTGGTCAAATACTATGTAAAAATGTAGCAACCTTTGTAAAATGAACCTATTTCAAATCACCAGTTCATCTGAATCATATGGCACTTATAAGGACGATTACCCAGCACTAGTGCTGACTTGTTGGGCATCGCTTTCAAGAAATGTATGATATTATGTTGCAGGTCAGAAACAAACGCGCATGTGTCGCTTTAACACGCGAGCATCTGCTGAGCCATCAATCACGCGTGTCACGCAGAGGGGGCGGGTCCAGCCCCTCACGTGACTCATCTCGACCCAATCAGCGTGCAGGGAACGCGTGACGTCCTAGGCAGAGCGAAATTTGAACGTCTGCCGTTGTGAAGAAGGGAAATAAAGCGGACAGACAGAGACAAACACTGGGTTTATATGGCGATATTTAGACTTTAAACGCGCGTTTTTCATTTTATAAAATGATATTTAGGCGCAGCAGAGCTGGAAAATGAAATATGAGAGGAGTTTGATCGGTTGTTTTTATTTAAACGTGTCGAGCGGAACTCTGAAGAAAAAAAGCTAACATCAGAGTTTGTGTTTAACATCCAGAACGTTTATTTCGCTTGTTTTTAAACCTAAAGCACCTTTTAACTTATTCCCTCTCATATCGAGACGCTTTTATCCGTGATAATGAAGGTTTTGGAGAGAAATGTGGTTCGTCTGGCCGTCGTTCAGCATCTTCGGTCGGTTTATGGGATAAAGATCAAAAACTGGAATAAAAACAGAAACAAGCAGACATCGGCGAACACGGTGAGTTCATAAAACATCATGAAATATTGATTTTATAATGGAAATACTGCTGTTTTGTCAATCTAAGGCGGTGTCTCAAATGTTAGTGAGCTTACAATGTAGACAGCAGCATTTCTGGGCAACATAGTTTAGCTGCGATTCACAAAATGCTGTATATTTGTCACATTCATTAATAAACAGGCATAAAAACCTCAAAAATGCTGTATATTTGTCACATTCATTAATAAACAGGCATAAAAACCTCAAAAATGCTGTATATTTGTCACATTCATTAATAAACAGGCATAAAAACCTCAAAAATGCTGTATATTTGTCACATTCATTAATAAACAGGCATAAAAACCTCAAAAATGCTGTATATTTGTCACATTCATTAATAAACAGGCATAAAAACCTCAAAAATGCTGTATATTTGTCACATTCATTAATAAACAGGCATAAAAAACTCAAAAATGCTGTATATTTGTCACATTCATTAATAAACAGGCATAAAAAACTCAAAAATGCTGTATATTTGTCACATTCATTAATAAACAGGCATAAAAACCTCAAAAATGCTGTATATTTGTCACATTCATTAATAAACAGGCATAAAAAACCTCAAAAATGCTGTATATTTGTCACATTCATTAATAAACAGGCATTAATAAACAGGCATAAAAACCTCAAAAATGCTGTATATTTGTCACATTCATTAATAAACAGGCATAAAAACAAAAATGCTGTATATTTGTCAAAAATGCTATGCTGTATATTTGTCACATTCATTAATAAACAGGCATATAAAAACCTCAAAAATGCTGTATATTTGTCACATTCATTAATAAACAGGCATAAAAAACTCAAAAATGCTGTATATTTGTCACATTCATTAATAAACAGGCATAAAAAACTCAAAAATGCTATGCTGTATATTTGTCACATTCATTAATAAACAGTATATTTGTCACATTCATAAAAAACTCAAAAATGCTGTATATTTGTCACATTCATTAATAAACAGGCATAAAAACCTCAAAAATGCTATATATTTGTCACATTCATTAATAAACAGGCATAAAAAACTCAAAAATGCTGTATATTTGTCACATTCATTAATAAACAGGCATAAAAACCTCAAAAATGCTGTCTAGATGGGTAGATCACTAATTATTGAGATACCTGCAACTATATCGCTGTGTTTTATGATTAATGCTCAATATTTATTAGTTGGAATTATTTTTGTTGCATGTTTTTCTACTAATGTTACTGGGTCAGTTTCATCTATTGATCTGTTCAGAATCTATCAAGTCACACCAAATGGTTGGTGAATGTGCTTTATTATAATACAAAGATGAGTCAACACATCTTAAACACGAAAATGTGTTTCCAAGATAAAAAAAAAATCACAAAACACATTTTTGCATGAACACATTACAGAACAACACACCTATTCTATTACAGGTCTGTGTATATGGCTTGTTTATTGGCTGTAAAAGCACATCAGTTTGATTCTGGTCTTATGAGAGTAATTTGTGTTTGGCTCCTCTGGATGTTTCTTCTTCAGCTCAGCTGTGTGGAAATGCTGTTGATTTTCAAACACACAGAGCTGCTCTTGTTCATGATGTTCATGTGCATGCCGGTCCATCATTACCTGAACAGATCTTTCTTGTGTTTCTAGGTGAGGGTGTTTGGGGTTGCGCTTGAAGGTCTGCCACACTGTCATGTGCTAGACTACGGTGAAATACCCTGGTAAGACTGAGTCAAACATTTATTTGCATACAGATGCTTTTTAACATATGCAAAGCAATCAAAATAGACCAAAAACCTTCCTGTGTAACAAAGAAAGAACACCCTGGTTGATTTGAGACAAAAACAACTGAGTGCATGTCTAAACGGCACCATTTATCAGCTACTTGCAACGTCTCGAGGTGAAACGATGTAAACGCCCCACAGCAGTTCCTTTGGTGTGAATGGCTTTAAATGCCAGAAACAATGGAGCTGATTGACACGTGCATGATTGATCCTCAAAGTGAAGATGTGTACAGTGCAGCCATGGATTGCACTAAAATACAGTATGGTTACACAATGTTTTTGGGCTGGTTTTGGGATACATGCATTATGGAGTGCAGTAAGACTATCCCTGGAATGTGGTTAAGCATATAGTAAAAAGAATGAACATGAAATCAGCAAAATGTACATGGCAAAACATCTGTCTAATTAAAGAATTTATAACAAATTAATATAAATATTTTGCCTGATGATATGGACACATTTGTCCTATATTTTATTATTATTTTTTACATTATTTTAAATATTTCCTTATTTTATTTTACTATTTGATATTACTTGCTCTGTATTTTATTATTTTATATTTTATGCATTAGCCCTATATTTTCTTTTATTAGTTTTATATTTTATTTGACCTAAATATCCCTATTTTTAATTATAATTTAAAAATTAAATTTTATTATAGAGCAAATAAATATAATTTTATTTATTTACCCTATATTTCCATGTATTTTAATATTTTGTTCTGTTTTATCATTTTATTTATTTTCTATATATTTTATTACTATTTTATGCATTTGCCATATTTTATTTTTTATTGACCCATTATTTCCCCGTTTTATTATTATTTTATATTTGATTTTATTATTTGACACTTTTTAATATTTGCTATTTATTTTTCATATTTGCCCTATATTTTATATTTATTTGCTATATAATTAATTTTGTTTTATATATTTTCCCTGTATTTAATTATTTTTAGATTTGATGTATTTTCCAAATATTGCCCTGTATTTTATATTGTATTATTATTGATTTGCCCTGCATGTGTATGTAGTGTTAATGCGTCTCAATCTCTGTCAGCTTTATAGCAGATGTTTGTACGAGCCTCATGGAGCATTTGGACACAGAGGGCCTCTTCAGAAAGTCAGGCTCTGTTGTGCGGGTCAAGAGTCTCAGGGTGAGTGATCTCCGCTGCGGTTCACTGGAGAGACTCTCACTGGTGGCATTATTTAACAGCGACCGTATTGTTTTGACCCTGTAGGCCAAACTGGACCAGGGCGAGGACTGTCTGTCCACTGCTCTCCCGCTGGACGTGGCTGGACTTCTGAAGCAGTTTTTCCGGGAGCTTCCCGAGCCGGTTTTGACCGCAGACCTGCACAGTGCTTTCCTGAAAGCCCAGGAGCTGCCCACGGAAGAGGAGAGGACCTCGGCCACGGTCCTGCTGTACTGCGTGCTGCCCGACAGTAATCTAAACGCACTGCGTTACTTCTTCAGTTTCCTGAAGAGCGTCTCCCAGCGGTACAACAACAAATGCAGCAATGCCTCTGTTTGTCTCGAATCTCTTGTTATGCTAATTGCTGGATTCCCTCTGAATAGCAGTTCTTTTCAGAAGCTATTTAGAGTCTCTTTTGTGTTTAAACACATGTAAAGTGTGTGTGTATTGCTCATTGTGTGTGTGTATTGCAACTTTCAGATGTGCTGAGAATAAGATGGACAGCAGTAATCTCTCGGTCATCTTTGCACCCAATCTCTTTCACTCTGGAGACGGCGGAGACAAAATGAACAGCAGCACAGAGAAGAGACTCAAGCATCAGGCAGCGGCTGTGCAGTGTCTCATAGATAACGCTCAGCACCTGGGTATGTGTGCCTTCCATACAATTACATTATGAAAACATTTGTTTTTAAAGCATGTTAGGGATAGGACTATTATCTGATTAATCCATAAAGTAGTCAATCAATTCAATTATGTAAATCAGGCATTCACAAACTTTTCTTTAGCAAGTGAGCACCTTATAAAATAGTTGATATTTACTTGAAGTCCCCTGCGATTTAAAAGTTAACATTTCAATAATTACACAACACATTTAAAATTGATTAAACACATTTCATGGTTTTCTGGTGTTGATTAATAGTCACATGCAGGTAAACAAAGTTTCAATTGTTTTATTTTAACTTCTTATTTTGAAACATTTTTTGTTATTTAACATTTTTACAATTTAATAGACCAATAGGTAGTTGAATTTGTCCGCACACTGCAAAAAAAAAAAAAAGACCAAAAAAATGTCTACCAAAAATCCAATTATTTATTTTTCATATGCAAAAGTGATAAAGTGACAAAAGTGCAAAGTGTATTAAAAACAGACCAGGGAGCAGACGTTTCAGCCCGTGCTTTCTTCAGTGCTCAATTTACAATTTAATAGATTAATAGCTTTTCATCAACTCGTCAACTTTAGTTTGGGAAACCCTGATGTAAATACATCACAGCCCTGCATCATTTCTGCTGAATGAAATCCAAGTTTCTCACTAATTTTGAGCGGCTGATTCCAAAAATAGTGTCTGTTTCACGTCACTTTCTCACGAAATACGATCCATTTTGTAGCATTTTTGGTTTCAATAAGCATTTGTGCGGTGAAGAAGTATTTCATTCTTCCTTAATCAGCAGAAAAACACCACTATTACTATTTAATCAATTCTCAGCTCATTTATACATGTATGAATGATTCTGAAGACATTATTTTATGCCTAATCCTGAGTCCTGACTTCCACTTATTTTTAAATTATGCATTTTGAATATTTCTTTTTAACATTAAAACCTAAACTTTTGACTGCTTTGGATATTTGTAAAGCTGATACATATAATCTGAAAAATCTTCATTCTTATTTTGTGAAAAACTGTACATGATGTTATTATTATTATTTATTATATATGCTTCTATTGTCCTCATTTGTAAGTCGCTTTGGATAAAAGCGTCTGCTAAATGAAGTAATGTAATATATTATTATATAGGGATATTTTTGAACTCAGCATCATCAAATTAGGTAATATTAGGCCTTTATTTCAAATCAGCAGAATTTTTTTTCAAGATGCATGAATATTTACATTTATGCATTTTAGCAGACGCTTTGAAATAGAATTGAAGCATTGAAATGTTTCGTATGCATTCACAAATGTAAATTTGAATCAGCTGATAGTGAATGACAATGGGAAGAATTCTCTTTAAAGCTAACCCACCTCACAGAGCTGTTATGGGTTGTTGTTTCTAGGTGTGGTTCCTCAGTTCCTGATGGAGAAGGTTCCAGCCATGTTGGGTTGTGATGCTGGAGTGTTTTCTCCATCGTCTGTGTCTCTAGAAGAGAGTAGCACTAACTCAGACCTGAAGAAGAGCAACAGACGCAGTTTAGGAGGTAAGAACCATGTCTAAAATCATAACATGTCGTTGGGAAATCACATCACACGACTGGTTTGAAGGAAGATGGATACGGTTAATAATGATTTGAAGGCATATAATTAGTTGAGTGGGTTTGTTTTGTATTCCAGACATGGTAAATGGAGCTCTGAATAGGTTTAAAACTAGTAGAACCCCAACAAATACCCCTCAGTCTGATGGAGCAGGTGGGTAAATGTTCTCATCAGACTTCACTGCATGTAGATCAGCTGCACTCCAGTCGTCAGTTTCTCCTCTTCACGTACTACATGTCATGAACACGTGCTGTCTTCACAGTTTCTTTATTATTGAGTTTAAGATGGCTTTGTCTGTGCCTGCTTTCATGCATCATGTAGATGGGTCTCAGTTTATTATGACACACCATTGGTAACATACTTGATATTTCTCTTTCAGAGCTTATAAGAATGTTTCCTCTACTTTTATATAATTTCTGCTCGATTCTCAGTCGGTCACGCAAAGCTTTCTTTGTCATTCTGAACTTTTTGCTTTGAAAATGGCTTCTCTGTTTAATTTAGGTTTTTCTTTTGTGTTGAATCTGTTGTCGGAGTATTTAGACTTCTGGTCAACAGTTTGGAATAATTACAATTTCTTATTGTGTTTTTGGAAGTCTCTTCTGCTCACCAAGGCTGCATTTATTTGAGTAAAAATATTAACAGTTTAAAACAGCTGATTCTATGCAAATATCTGTTGAAATGTAATTGATTTCTGCGATCAAATCTGAAATAGCTGAAGAAATATCAGCAATCAGGGGGGAAAAAAAAGAACATTGATGATGATAAGAACCTTTATTAATAATTGAGCACCAACAGTAATTTATATTAATAACCGAGCAGCAAATCAGCATATTAGAATGATTTATGAAGGATCATGTGACACTGAAGACTGGAGTAATGATGCTGAAATCACATAAATAAATTACATTTTAACAGATATTAACATAGGAAATAGCTGTTTTAAATTCGTAAAAATATTTCAGAATGAATGCTTTTATTCATCAAGGGTGCATTAAATTGATCAAAAGTGACAGTAAAGGCATTTATAATGTTGCAAAAGATTTCTATTTCAAATAAATGCTGTTCTTTTGAACTTTCTATTCATCTGTGAATCCATGAAAATAAAATGCATCACAGTTTCCACAAAAATATTGTGCAGCACAACTGTTTTCAACTTTGCTAATAATCATAAATGTTTCTTGAGCAGCAAATCAGCATATTAGAATGATTTCTGAAGATCATGTGACACTGAAAACAGATCACAGAAATCAATTATAGCTTAACATATTCACATAGAAAACAGTGATTTTAAAATTTTAATAATACTATTTTTTTTGTTGTTAATAAATGCAACCTTGGTGAGCAGAGGAGACTTCTTTTAAAAACATTTTTTGAAAATCTTAATTATTCCAAACTACAGAACAATAAAGTGAAAAAAAGGCTTTTAACAATAACTCGTTCTTCTGAGTAAATTAACGTCTTTTCCCCTCAGTTTTCTCCATAGCCACTCCTGTCATCATGACTCCGAACTCCAAGCGTAAACTTCCTGTGGAGTCGGCACAGACTTATGGGTTCTCCAACAAGAAGCGCAGGTCCATCAAGAAGAACCTGGGCCTGGAGCTGTTCCCGAGCGCTTTGTTTGGAGGAGCATCTACACCCGGATCAGGTGAGCTTTATGGCATACTGTAGCTCCAGGGGCCTCATTTATCAACAGTGCGTAGAAAAGGTTCTATATTTTGTCCTACGAATGAAGTTTAGAATGTGCCTAAGTACAAGAAAATTCATATTTATCAAACGTGCGCACACAGTTCTTACACACACGATTAAGCAATCATTGTTGATAAATCCCACATGTGCGTAAGTACCATGCTCGTTCACGTTCACGGTCATTTGCATTCGGGAACGCCTCCAAATGAACCGTATATGGTGACAACACTTCCCTTTAAAAGTCACGTGATTGAAACCCTAACCCCTACGTATAAGCCACTCTGTGCTCTCGCCAAGCAGAGCAGCTCAAGCTGCGGAGCGCATTGTTTGCCAAGTCTTCCAATAACGCAAGATAAGACAAACATTTGTCACAGCTGTCTTTTTATAGGGTTTGACACAATTATGTAACTTGTTTAAAACTAGAAAAAATATAAATTGAGTTTTTTTATAATTAAAGGAAACACAGGACATATGTGGATTGCTTAATGCATACTGTGACACTCTTAAATGCTTTTTTATGTGTAGTGTCGTCATTCTACAACTAGATTCTCTGTGTAAGCATGCTCAGAGGGGTGCTTACACACATTTCTACGTGTAAGTACAAGTTGGTAGATCCCACACTTTGCGTGAAACTGTTCTTACGCACACATCTGTGTGTACGCACTGTTGATAAATGAGGGCCCAGGACTCTTGTGTGGCGTGTTTTTGGGCGTTTCTGGATGATCATCTGTTGGCATGATCTCTCAGCACACAGTGCAGCAGGAGCTCTGGACTCGTCTTCTGTGGGCAGAAACACTCGACTGTCCAGCAGCTCGGCCAGGAGGAAGAGCAGACGACTGCGAGACCGCAGCGTGAGCAGGTACGACACACGTTGATATTCTCATCTGCATTTGTGGTGACTATTAGTTAACTAACCCTTAAGGTGTGTGGGGAAAAAAGGTACATTGTCTACTGCCAATAGAACAGTAAGTCGCTGTTCTGTTGGTCAACAGTTAATTCGCATGACCAACTTGAACCCATTGTAAAATCTGCTTGCGGCCTCATGCAAAACTCCTGATTGCATGGATTCCTATTGAAATGATTGGATTTTGCTCTCAAAAATTTGCGCATCTTTAAAGGAACACTCCACTTTTTTTGAAAATAGGCTCATTTTCCAACTCCCCAAGAGTTAAACAGTTGAGTTTTACCGTGTTTGAATCCATTCAGCCGATCTCCGGGTCTGGCGGTAGCACTTTTAGCATAGCTTAGCATAGATCATTGAATCTGATTAGACCATTAGCATCTCGCACAAAAATGACCAAAGGGTTTCGATATTTCTCCTATTTAAAGCTTGACTCTTCTGTAGTTACATCGTGTACCAAGACTGACGGAAAATGAAAAGTTGCGATTTTCTAGACCGATATGGCTAGGAACTATACTCTCATTCCAGCGTAATAATCAAGGAACTTTGCTGCCGTACCATGTGTGCAGCAGGCGCAGTGATATTACGCAGCGCCTGAAAGTAGTCCCCAGCTAGGTAACTAGTTATGATATACCTGGGGACTACTTTCAGGCACTGCGTAATATCATTGCGATTGTAATTGAGATTTTACACCATGTCTTCAGCTGCTGGTTGCATTTCTGTATTTGATGTGCCAACAAAATCTAACCGGTCCACATAGCATAGTTATTTAAACATGTTTATGATTGTGAAATTTGTTGCGCATACTAATATTTTTGCTTTTGAGGATGGAAAAGTTACTAAACTTCATGTCACATCTAGTTTCAATGGCGTGTTAAAGGTTTTGTTTATTGATATGAGACTTGGCAATGGTTTCAGGGTTTATGCGGGTCTTAAAAAGTTATAATTCACCCTATCACAAATTAAGGCCTTAAATTGGAGCTAAAAGTCTTCAATTCATTGCGTCGTGGCAATTAAATGTTGCATGGAATTAAAAAAATTAGTATCTTCCTCAGTATTTTTGTCTTGTTTTCCAGTATAAATATCTAAACACCCTTAACTCAAGATACATTTACTGGAGATGCAAAATGATATGAAGTCTTGTTTTCTGAGAAATTGAACAAAATTAAGTCGATTTTTCTGATCCCATTGGTAGATATGTCCTTGTTTTAATTATAAACGCTTCATTTTGATCAATTTCTCAAAAAATAAGACATCTTATTTTGCTTAAGTTGCTTATCTTTAGATATTTACAGTGGAAAACAAGACAAAAATATTGAGAAAAAACATAATTTTTGCAGTGTCATACAGTAAACATACAGTAAAAGTTATTTGTATATTATAGTTAAGCTAGTGTTTTTTTGTTAAATGAATCGAAGTAATGGAAATCGGTCAGAAGCTGCATTTTCAAACTTTAAAACGTTGCTAATACAAGACATTAACATTTAGAGACCATATTGACATATTGTGTTCCCTTCAGTTCCTTAAATGTTCTGTATTTGGTCTTGAAAACGTCTTAAATTTACCTTCATCAGACCTGCAGAAACATTTCAAAACTACTGTTTTTGTCTTTCAAACACATTTCTCATTATGATGTCTTCTTCAGAGCTGAATCGGGGAAGGCGGGCTGTTTCTCGCCTAGAGTCGCTAAGAAAGAGCCTGTGAGAAAGTCTCTGCGTCTGCGCTTCAGTTTGGGCAAATCCAGCCGAGAGTCTGTAAGTTCAGATATATCATCTCTGTCAACCTCCACCAGAGACTGAACAATCAACCGCTCTCTCCTATGCATCTGTGATTTGTGTTTATAATATGCATGATGGTGTCATCTAACTTCTATATAATATTTATTCATGGGTGAATAATATAGCACTTTAAGAAGTTATGTTAACAGAATTTAGGACTTTTGTTATACGTTTTGTTATTAATCATGAATACTGGGTGACTGTCTCTTCAGTTTTCTCTTGCTCCATCTAGTGGCAGTATAATGTAGGTACATGCTGCTATTAATAATGCAGAAAATCTGAGGAGAATATAGCAAAATTAGACCATGCATACAGTAATCACACTGTTCTAATGTCTTGGTTTGAGGGTTTTACTCATGCATTTTATGAAAAAGAAAGGCTGCTAACCTCAACAACTGGAATATCACTGATCTTGATGTTTAATATGTTTATATTAAAATGGCTTTAGTGCTGCTGTTGGAAATGGTGCTTTTAGCAGTCAAGAAAATTACATTTTTACACTTGTTAATTTTATGACACTAAGATAATTGATGTAATGTGATGTTTGTTCTAATCATTGTGTTCTCATTGACTTTGCACATGTTGTCCAATGTTGTAACATTGTGACTTTAGAAAAGCAAATATCTATATTTTATAAAAACCTGATATTACTAAAATATTTGTAGAGTAATAATGTTTTTAGAACAAACGAATATTAATATTATTATAACAGTTTTTATTTTCCTAATTAAAATGTATCCTTGTGGTTTTGGGGTCGTTCCTTGCCATTACTGACACGGTCATTATTTTATGCATGTATATATGCTCAAATAAAAAAGACGATTGACCAGAAACACTTTTACTATGTCTTAATTCAACACTGACATGACTCAAACAATCACAAACCACTGAGAGTAAAAAGCAGCTGCCTCTATTTCAACAGAACGTCATTACACATTCACAACTGGGGCCAAAGGGGTCAGAGGTCATAGGTTGGCGCCTAGCGACACAAGAGAGCTGTTCTGGGTTTCACTTCACCAAGGAGCTCAGTCCGGCTGTTTTGAACAAGAGCTCCTCGAAAGGTCAGTATCGTTATTGACACGCTTTTGGGATTTTATGACATTCCTCAAACGTTCCTACACGCTTGGCTAATTTTAAGCTTTGAAAACAGCGGTTTTGCCTGCAGGAATATTCCAGGTTAAATACAGTTATGCATTTACAGTGAAAGTCAACGGCTTCTACTTGAATTTTCCGTTATAAGCCGTTATTATTTTACAATAAATAATATCGTGTGGTCATTATCATAAGGCCACAGATGCTGGACAGAACTTGTATTTGAACCTATTGCGCTAAGAATACATATTCTGAAATTGGTTTACTTTTTCTTTTTTATTTAAAGTCAACATTAAATCAAAATTGACCCTAGATACTTAAATGGACACTTCTGACCTTATGAACGATTCATGTCAACCCAAATAATTTTGTTTTCTCAATGGATGTCATCATGTCCTCTTGTACAGAGACACATCTGTTTAATTGCACATGGAGAAAATTACACGCAAGTCTACCTATTTTTTTCGAATTCATTTTCTTGTTTTATTTGGAAATTCATCAGATTACAGAAGTAGAAAATGGGCTGCCTTTTCATGTTGACCTTAAAGCTGTTGACTCTTTGATTTCTCATACTTTATTTCTTCTACACTATCAATCAAATATTTGGAATAATTAAGATTTTTTTCATGTATTTAAAGGAAGTGTCTGTGCTCACCAAATAAGCATTTATTTAATCAACAATACAATAAATAACAGTAATGTTGTGTTATATCATTACAATTGAATATGCTGATTTGCTGCTCAAGAAACATTTCTGATTTTTTTCAATGTTAAAAACAGTTGTGCTGCTTACAAATGTCTTTACTGGCACTTTTGATCAATTTAATGCGTCCTTGATGAATAAAAATATGAATGGTAGTGTAATAATTTCCACAAAAATATTGTGCAGCACAACTGTTTTCAACATTGATAATAATCAGAAATATTTCTTGAGCAGCAAATCAGCATATTATTATGATTTCTGAAGATCATGTGACACTGAAGACTGGAGTAATGTTGCTGAAAATACAGCTTTGATCACAGAAATAAATTACAATTTAACATAGATTCACATAGAAAACAGCTGTTTTAAATTATAATAATATTTCACAATTTTGAATGTATTTTTGATTAAATAAATGCAGCACTGATGAGCAGAAGAGACTTTTCAAAACACAGATTTGTGTATATTTTGTTTTCTTTGAGAGTATTGTTGTTATAATGTCCACCTTTTCTTCACAGGCTCTAAGTTCATCAGTAAATCGGAGGATAACCTGCTGACCCCACAGTGTGATTCTACAAACAGAAGCTTGTGGAGCGGAGACACTCCTGACATCGGCCTGACCTTCCCACGGGATTCCTTCTCTGAGACCCCCGTGAGCAACTGTCTGAAGAGCATCTACCGCTCCGAGCCAACCATCATCGTGAGCAAACCTGCGATGGTCAGCAGTGTTATTCCCAAGAGCCTCTGCTGCGCCTCCAGTGACGGCAGTGCTTTGGATTCGTTCAGTGAAGAACGCTCTCACACTGGACCCACGCTACTGAAAATCAAGCAAGCTTTTGGTGAATCTGACAGCGACCTTCATAGCATCATTAAACCGCAGAACCACGACGAACCACAAGACGGCCCTGACGTGGGTTTGCCTTCGGAAACCTCACACAAATCAATGTCTGAATCCAGCGAATCGGACGACCACAATGTGACGTTCGGCCAAATCGAGATTCGTTCCTTTGACGCCTCTACATATAGACAGCGCTCTGTTTGACAGCGGACTGACACGGTTTGTGAAGACCAGCCCTGACGGGTCTCTTTGTCTTGAAAATGAAAGCAAGGCTTTCCTAAAAAATGCCACTGGAGACTGCAGTCAACTGATCGACGCTTTAGACATCCAAAGTCCTGTGGCTTTCAGATTGGACACTTCCAGTAGGGTTCAATCGACTCCGTATGCAACAAGATCACAAACGAATGCCAATACGTCTCTGCCGAGTGAGCTCAAAGAGTCTATATTAACAGATAAGACCGACAGTCCACAAGATCAAGCGGAGAAGCCACAGAACCATCCTGAAGCCATTGAAACACGCCGAATGAGAGTTGCAGACCAGATTAAACAGTTCAACATGATGACGCTCAATTCACCCAAAGCTAAAGCGGTCCGATCTCCTCTGAAGTTCCAGCGCACGCCGGTCCGACAGTCCATCAGAAGGATAAACTCTTTGATTGGAGGCCGGAAGAACACAAGGATGGGTTGGTGCGCCGCCACTCAGATAAAGACTGTAAGTTTAGAAAGTGGTTTGCAAACGTTCTCAAAACCCAAATCTCCTTCAAAGAAACCAGCTGTCAAAGCGCTGGAAGACGTCACCAATAAAGCACCAAAGACAAAGTGTGACATGCTTTCGACCAATAAGAATGCTGCAAATGAGCATCCCAAATCTGTCCTGCTTCAAATGTCCGAAAACGATACGAGTCACTATAGAGGTTCACCCAAAAACCCTCTTACTGTGGGAAGACTGCTGTCAGTGATGAAACCCATTGATCTGTAACTTTAAACGCGTTCTTCTGCAGATGTTTTGAACTCATGCACTCACGGGTCTTAATTTATTTCAATAAGGTGAGATTTGATCGTTTTACAGGTGAATGGTGCAAGTGATATTTTGACATTGTGAGAAAATTGCTGATTTTGTTTCAGCGTGTGGTTTGGATTTCAGGGTCGCTTGGGTTTGAACGTCAAACTCAAATGTACGAGAAGCAAACCCTATGTGATTTGAGGTCACAAATTTAAAATCCATAATTTTGAAATGTGCTCGATTATCTAGTAGTTTTGCTGTAAGTGAAAAGACGAGTCCATGAAAGTGTGAAGAGTGATGTTCATGTAAGAATAGCTCATGAGTGTATTTAGAGTGAAAATGGATGTTTGTAAATTAAATCGGAAAAGGTTGGATTTGGGAAGTGTCTTATTTACTGTTATTTATGTTTTATGCAAAAGCTTGATTTTCATTCGAAATGCCTTAAAGACAACGTTCATGGTGTAACTCAAGGAAATGTATGTTAAGAAGTATTATGATCTTATGTGATTATCCTCAATACTGTTATTTTTCACTCATTTATGAAGATGTTGTTCTGCTTTTGTACATGAAGTTGTCAAACTAAACTGTTTAACTGATGTTTTGAAGATCCTTTCTTCGCCACTTGGTGGCGCACTTCAACAGGACCAAGATTCAGTATTAAAGTTCATTGGTCTTACATCACACTATTTAAATGGTTTTACTGCCAAACAATACAGCAAAAAGATAGCCAGGGCTAAAAGTAAACTTGACTTCAATATGTTTATTACAGTTTGAAGCTGATTTGATAAAACTCCTGGAAACCAATGCAATATTTTGGCATGAATGAGAAAGGTTAAATCTCAAGTTAATGGGTAAATGTAAACTATTCTATCAGCATAAACACCTATCATCAATATTTTCATAAAATGTCCTATCATGTGTCCTAGTTTTGTGGTAGTGTATGATTGATCATCCGTAATAAATGCCTTTTGCATTGGGGTTAAGCTGACCTCCATTGGTTTCCATGCAATTTGCCATAAAAATCGACACAATGAAGAACAGAAACATTAAATAAAACAGAAAACCATTATTCTAGCTTGTCAAAGACTGATAAATTATAAAATATGTGAGAAATTTAATAATTCCCATTTAGTTTTATTATTATTTTCCATTGTGTTAGGGGTTAATTTGACCCACATTTTAATGTTGAAAATTAGCTGCACCAACACATGAAAAAATGTATTTTGTCATGACTACTTTAAATATTGTGACTAGTATGAACATGATCTAATATTATTTATACTTGGTGTAAGTAGTATTTATTGCTATTTGTACTTTCCCTGCCTTTTTGTTGTCTTTTTCTCAAACACTTGTAAGGGTGAAATGGGTTTCTGACTAGTACTGTAACAGATCCAAAACACTAACAACCAAAAACTGTTTTGTTTTGACAGTGAAACTCAACTAAATAAAGGAACTGAATTTTTTCTTGGATGATTCAGAAGACAAGTCTTCAATTTTGAGTACACATTGAGTCTTAAATATAATAAGTTCTCATGCGTTTCATATTTTGATGTCTGACTAACTAAAATAAAGGCTTTCTGTTTCTTACCTGATTCGTTAGTGTTTTTCAGAGTGTTGATTTTTGGCAAATTGCATGGAAACCAATGGAGGTCAATTTGACCCCAACAGAAAAAAGTCCATTTTTGTAATCTTCCCAAAACACATATGTGACTCTGGAGCACAAAACCAGTCTTAAGTCGCTGGGGTATATTTGTAGCAATAGCCAAAAATCCACTGTATGGGTCAAAATTATTGATTTTTATTTTATGCCAAAAATCATTAGGATATTAAGATCATGTTCCATGAAGATATTTTGTAAATTTCCTACCGTAAATATATCAAAACTTAATTTTTGATTAGTAATATGCATTGCTAAGAACTTCATTTGAACAACTTTAAAGGAGATTTTCTCAATATTTAGATTTTTTTGCACCCTCAGATTCCAGATTTTCAAATATTGTCCTATCATAACAAACCATACATCAATGGAGAGCTTATTTATTCAGCTTTCAGATGATGCATAAATCTCAATTTCGAAAAATTGACCCTTATGATATGTTTTGAAACTTTGCATGTTTATTCATAACCCTAAATGAAAAACATTCACCAAAGTTCAAGAAGAAATAAATAATTTAACCAGTATTTCAAGCAGTTTTAACATGGAGGCTGGGTCAATTTGACCCCAACACAAATATAATTTTTGTACTGCCTTTTCAAAACACACACACATGTCGAAACTTTGCATGCTTATTCATAACCCTAAATTAAAAACATTCACCAAATTTCAAGATGAAATAAATAGTTTAACCAGTATTTCAAGCAGCTTGAAAATCAAGTATGGGTCAAATTGAAGCTGCTCTGATTGAGAAATCATGATTTCTGTGAATTTCTGGGCTCATTTTCCCTGAAGACAGATCTATACAGACCCAAACACATCCACTGGTGTGTAATGGATCACAATTGAATGCTTTCATCGCCATTAGGAAGGATTTGGACGGAATTTGGCCTTGAGAAAAACACAAACTAAAACAGCTCAGGACAGGAGAGCTTATTCGATTCTTGTACATGGATCATGTAAGTTATAAGCTGTGGTGTGTGTTATAAACGACAATACGTTCATATTTGTGGTCAGTTGTTTTGTAGCCAGAAAGAGAATAAATGAGAAACACATGCTGAGAATAAACTGACGTAACACACCAACTCTAAACAATTATGAACTGAATTAATGGGTCCGAATCAATCAAACAAGAGCAGATGTGTTGCTAGAAAGTGAAAGAAATTAACAGCAGCTTATTTCTTCGTTAAAGGATTAAGTTAGTTTATACAGAAATACAGATTCTGTGTCGTTTAAACTCACCCTCATGTCGTTCTTCTGAGGAAAACCGTCCCAGTCGCTCAGTGGACAATAAAGTATCGTATAAACTGTTAATATGACTCTTATGATATATTATTTAAGTAAAATGATAGTTTTGTGTAAAACTAAAGCAGCCGTTGCTGTGAAACATTCGCGCTCGCGGTCATTTAAAATTGGCGCCTTTTTGGGATGTCGTGTGTCACGTGACTGACCGCGACGCGTTTTGTTAAGGTTAAATAAAACGTCTTTATTATCGTTGCTTAAATTATTATTTAAAAAAAGGCCTAAATGAATAAATAAATGATGTGCGATGTTCTCAATACTTTTAAGTCATTAAATCATAGTTGTTTGTAGAAAATAGTTTGAATGTTTTCAGATATGAAACCAATATACCAACAAAATTATTTTTAAGAGGATGAAGTATCACATGTTCCAAAATAATATTAAGCAGCAAAAACTTTTTACAACATTGATAATAAATCTGTATATTATAATGATTTCTGAAGATCACGTGACACTGAAGACTGGAGTAATGACTGATCAAAATACAGCTTTGATCACAGAAATTAATGACATTTGACAATATATTCACATAGAAAACAGCTGTTTAAAATTGTAGCCTATTAAAATATATTAAAATAGAAAACCATTCTTTTAAATGTGATGTGTGTGTGTGTGTGTGTGAGAGAGAGTGTGTGTGTGTGATTGTGTGTGTGTGTGTGTGTGTGTGTGTGTGTGTGTGTGTGTGTGTGTGTGTGTGTGTGTGTGTGTGTGTGTGTGTGTGTGTGTGTGTCTGTGTGTGTGTGTGTGTGTGTGTGTGTGTGAGAGAGATGAGAGTGTGTGTGAGCCCTCCTCTCTGTGTGTGTGTGTGTGTGTGTGTGTGTGTGTGTGTGTGTGTGTGTGTGTGTGTGTGTGTGTGTGTGTGTGTGTGTGTGTGTGTGTGTGTGTGTGTGTGTGTGTGTGTGTGTGTGTGTGTGTGTGTGTGTGTGTGTGTGTGTGTGTGTGTGTGTGTGTGTGTGTGTGTGTGTGTGTGTGTGTGTGTGTGTGTGTGTGTGTGTGTGTGTGTGTGTGTGTGTGTGTGTGTGTGTGTGTGTGTGAGTGTGTGTGTGTGTGTGTGTGTGTGTGTGTGTGTGTGTGTGTGTGTGTGTGTGTGTGTGTGTGTGTGTGTGTGTGTGTGTGTGTGTGTGTGTGTGTGTGTGTGTGTGTGTGTGTGTGTGTGTGTGTGTGTGTGTGTGTGTGTGTGTGTGTGTGTGTGTGTGTGTGTGTGTGTGTGTGTGTGTGTGTGTGTGTGTGTGTGTGTGTGTGTGTGTCTCTCTCTGTGTGTGTGTGTGTGTGTGTGTGTGTGTGTGAGTGTGTGTGTGTGTGTGTGTGTGTGTGTGTGTGTGTGTGTGTGTGTGTGTGTCTCTCTCTCTCTCTCTGTGTGTGTGTGTGTGTGTGTGTGTGTGTGTGTGTGTGTGTGTGTGTGTGTGTGTGTGTGTGTGTGTGTGTGTGTGTGTGTGTGTGTGTGTGTGTGTGTGTGTGTGTGTGTGTGTGTGTGTGTGTGTGTGTGTGTGTGTGTGTGTGTGTGTGTGTCTCTCTCTCTCTCTCTCTGTGTGTGTGTGTGTGTGTTGTGTGTGTGTGTGTGTGTGTGTGTGTGTGTGTGTGTGTGTGTGTGTGTGTGTGTGTGTGTGTGTGTGTGTGAGGGGCCGGACAGCTCTGATTCTCCAGAGCTGTGTCTGAGAGCGTGGAGATGCAGAGCTCATTTCACCAGCAGACTCTCAGTGTGTGTGTGTGTGTGTGTGTCTATGGGACGGATCGCAGCTCCTCTCTTCACACAGATCTCCTCGAGAAGCTCCTCTACACAGACAGGTGAGACATCTTCACTCTTCTGGAGCAGGTGTCTGTTTCTGATTTCTGCATTGGTTCTTATTTCAGATGATTTTATCCAAAGTGACTTGTGTTCACGATAGATGTGATCAGTTCATGCTTTCCCTGGGAATCAAACCCATGACCTTAGCGTTGTGACTCCAGTGCTGTACTGTTTGAGCTACAGGAACTATATAAAACTGTCATCATGTTTTTTATGTTTAATATCAGAACAAATGTGACCCTGGACCACAAAACCAGTCATAAGTGTCAATTTTTCGAAATTGAGATGTATACATAATCTGAAAGCTGAATAAATAATCTTTCCATTGATGTGTGGTTTGTTATGATAGGACAATATTTGTAAATCTGGAATCTGAGGGTGCAAAAAAATCTAAATATTGAGAAAATCATCTTTAAAGTTGTTCAAATGAAGTTCTTAGCAATGCATATTACTAATCAAAAATTAAGTTTTGATATATTTACGGTAGGAGATTTACAAAATATCTTCATGGAACATGATCTTAATATCCTAATGATTTTTGTCATAAAATAAAAATGTATAATTTTGACTCATACAATGTATTGTTGTCTATTGCTACAAATATACCTGTGTTACTGATGACTCTTCTGTGCTCCAGGGTCAGTAATGTCCTGCTGGACGAGTAACTGAAGATCTCACGGATGATTCTCCAAACATGACTAGATTTCTGATTCTTGAATTTAAAAAACGCATAAATAAGTGTCAAACAATTCTGCTGTTATTTATTTCGAACATGTAAAATAAATACAATAGAAACGAAACAAAAACAATGCAACACAATTTTAACTTATACACGTCCAAAAAGGAGTAAGAAGAAGCATAAGCTTATTTAATCATATCTCTTCTCTGCTCCGCATTAATACAAATAATCAATAACAATAATCAAATTAACTTCATGATTCTGTCATTTAGAAATCAGTGTTGAAATATTAACAAGATCTGTAAACTAACCTAGTCTATATATTAAAAAATCTTCATAAAAAATTTTTTTTAATTTTTTCCGAAGTTTTTTAGGTTTTAATATGTTATGATTTTATATAGCCTATATTATTAATAATAATAATGAATATATGAAGTTGACTATTATAAGGCTACATATAAATATAGCTATATAAAGTTCCTATATTTTGAGACATAATATAGATATCTCAAATGAAAATATTATAGCATAATCCAGCCCATATGTTTAGTTCCATAAGGTCAGTATGAGATAAATCAGAGAGCAGCACAGAACTTTTACAAGAGTTTACAGCAAAATAATGCTAAGTTTTCAAACTGATCCATTTGTGAATATCTGTGAATATGAAGATATATAACACATTCTCAAAACATTCTGGGAAAGTTTGCTCAAAGTTATGAACTAATGTTTTTACAGAAATGCTAATAACATGGTTATTTTACATTGTTCAGTGAACATTTTATGAAAGTTTATGTTGGATGTTCATCTAACATTTTCAAATGTTCGTAAGCTACTTGTTTCAGAACAACGTCCAGAGAACATTCACAAGAAACATCCCATAATGTTATGAATGATCAAATACAACGTTCCATTATTGTTCATACAGTCAAACCAAAAATTATACAGACACCAGATATCATTTTTGATATTTTGATATATGACACTATAGTTTATGTAAGTGAGGAGAGCAAAATAAAGTCAGCTGTGACATATTACACCCAAACATTCTTCATACAGTTGATTACCAGTGAAATTGATTAAAAAAAAGACACTTTGAGCTGAGCATGTTTTGCTGAAGTGTTTTTGTTTAATTGCTAATGAGATCTTTTCACACACAGACGGAACATAATGAAGCATTGCTTGGTAATTGGTTGAGCTAAATTTGTAATATCCATATGTGTCCCTGGAGCACAAAAGCAGTCATAAGTAACACAGGTATATTTGTAGCAATAGCCAACAATACGTTGTATGGGTCAAAATTATACATTTTTCTTTTATGCCAAAAATCATTAGGATATTAAGATCATGTTCCATGACGATATTTTGTACCGTAAATATATCAAAACTTAATTTTTGATTAGTAATATGCATTGCTACGAACTTCATTTGAACAACTTTAAAGATGATTTTCTCAATATTTAGATTTTTTTGCACCCTCAGATTCCAGATTTACAAATATTGTCCTATCATAACAAACCATACATCAATGGAAAGATTATTTATTTCGAAAAATGGACCCTTATGACTGGTTTTGTGCTCCAGGATCACATATGTGTTCTTAAATGTAACATCTGACAGATATTCAACCCAATTCATTACATATCTTTCTATCAAAGTTATCTGATATTATCAAGATGAGTTTGTTCTGACGCAGTTTAACTCTTGAGTTCTTATATTTTATTACCACTTTCTAAACTACAGCCAATAAACTGATATAATGTGAGAAATGTGGAATGTGTCAATACATTTAGCTTTGACTGTATAACCAAGAAAAAACGTCAAAAACAAACACCTGGACATTCAGAAAAATGCTGTTGAAGCTGTTTGTGAATGTGGTTACACTTTATTTTAAGGTGTCCCTGTTACAGTGTAATTATACATTTAAGTACTGAGTAATATTAATGAACTACATGTACTTACTATATATGGTTAGGGTTAGGATTAGGGTTACTTGCATGTAATTATGCACACTTTATTGTTATTATAATAGCAAGTGCATGTGTAACAAGGACAGCTTAAAATAAAGTGTAACTGAATATTTTCTGTCGTCAGTGCTGATGATGGCCTCCTCCGCTCGGATCGTGTTCACAATGCTCTTCATCTGGGTTCTTCTCCTCTCGAGTCCTGCTGAATCCAAGCGGAACCGAGGTGCGATTCCTCACCCGGACAAGAACAACCCAAACGAGTCGGCCCAGCAGCAGCAGCAGCAGCAGCAGGCGGCCCCGGGCTCCAGAGGCAGGAGCCGAGGCTCCGAGGAGGTTCTGGAGTCCAGTCAGGAGGCGCTGCATGTTACAGAGCGCCGCTATCTGAAGCGTGACTGGTGCAAGACGCAGCCGCTCAAACAGACCATCCACGAGGAGGGCTGCATCAGTCGAACCATCATCAACCGCTTCTGCTACGGCCAGTGCAACTCCTTCTACATCCCCAGACACGTGCGCCGAGAGGAGGGAGCCTTCCAGTCCTGCTCCTTCTGCAAACCCAAGCGCTTCACCACCATGACCTTCACCCTCAACTGCCCCGACCAGCAGCCGCCGACCCGGAAGAAACGTGTGCAGCGGGTCAAACAGTGCCGCTGCATCTCCATCGAGCTGGACTAGAACCCAGAACCCAGAACACGCTTGATCTGCTGTCAGCATTACACACTACAGTCTCAGATTCAGAGCACCATTTACATCTGTCTGCAAACCCATTTTCTGCCATCAAGGAACATTTTAGGAACGTGTGTCCAGATTTTGACTAGTAGTGCACGACATGAAGCGTGTCATTTTAATCTAAAACTAGAGTTTTAAAAGATTTTTTGAATGATTATTGAACATGCAGTTTTATGAGCTCGTTAATTGAGAGATGCATGTGGTATTTGTAGAACGAAGTTTAACTGCAGGATACTCCAATAAAAATAAAAAAGATGGCCAAAAATGGTCAGAATGCACTTAAAAAATTTGACTAGCAGTGCATGTGGGTAGTTGACATGAAAAATGTCATTTTTAATCTAAAACTAGAGTTTTAAATTACTTTTAAGACTTTTTGAATGATTATTAAACATGCAGTTTTATGAGCTCATTAACTGAGAGATGCATGTATTTGTACTTCTATAAACGAAGTTTAAATTCAGGATTATTGAACTCCAATAAAAAAAAAAAACTCTAAAGATGGTTAAAAATAGTCAGAGAGCATCTAAAATTTTGACTAGCAGTGCATGTGGGTTGTTCACAAAAAAAAGTGTCATACTTAAACTAAAACTCTTGCTTTATACAGCATTTCAATATTTTTTATGATTATTAAACATGCAGTTTTTGTTGAGACCATTAATTGAGAGATGCATGCAGTATTTAGCCTATAAATGCATAAACTAACTGCAGGAAAAAAGGCCTAAAATAGTGAAAAAAGTCAAATGATCAATGACACTTGTTTACATTTATTTTGTATTCATTTTGTACCACAACTGTTTTAAATATTAAAAACTTCTAATACAAATTTTGATTAGTAGTGCATGTGGGTAGTTGACATAAAAAGTGTCATATTTAATCTAAATCTAGTGTTTTAAACATGTAAATATTCTTTTAAATGGTCAAAAAGCACCTAAAAATGTCAAATGAACAATGACACTCAATTTACTTAATTTTGACTGGTCACAGAAATGATTTTGTATTCATTTTAATTTTTTATTCAAAATTATTTCAATATTTAAAACTCATAATACTTTAACAAAAATGCAAATACAAATTTTGACGTAGTGAATGTGGGTAGTTGACATAAAAATTAACATTTTAATCTAAAACTATTGTTTCAAACAAGATTTAAATATTATTTTATGATTATTAAACTTGCCTTTTTTATTGAGCTCACTAATTAAGGGATGCATGAAGTATTTGTACTTTTATAAACTAAGTTAAATTGCAGAAACACCAGTGAAAATCTACAAAAAATAAAAAAATCAGCTATAAATGGTTAAAAATAGTCAAAAAGCACCTAAAAATGTCAAATGATCAACAGCACTAATTTACTCTCATTATTGATTTCACTGGTAAAAATACCTTCAATTCATTTTTTTTGTGTGTTTTAGACTTTTGTATCTTTCTGTTGAGAATACATTAATGCACATATTGTTTGTAAAGAGCTTCCAGAGGTGAAATCTCTCTGAACTGTACGGTGTAATGTGACAGACGCAGAAGAGCATCATTCCTCTTCATGAATTAAGAGCGTTTAACACTGATAGTGTCCACTATGTGGAACGACTTTATTTAATGTGACCGAACGACACTGTTCTTCATCTATTTATAATATCAGTCATAAAGATTTAGTTGTGAAGAGCGAGTGATCACACGTGTTGTGTGTGATGTTGTAGATATAGTGCTTGTGATGAAGATGATCAAGGCCTGTGGGAAGATCCTATGAATAAAAGATGAAACATTCTGACCCCTGATGTCTCTCTCTGTGACAAACACACGATTAAACGCGTCATAAATTACCACAAAAATCAAT
Source organism: Schizothorax lantsangensis (assembly GCA_027422415.1). Classification (NCBI taxonomy): domain Eukaryota; kingdom Metazoa; phylum Chordata; class Actinopteri; order Cypriniformes; family Cyprinidae; genus Schizothorax; species Schizothorax lantsangensis. Next base: position 31,078,587 of record CM049858.1, read on the forward strand.
TTCACGCTGTGTTTTACGCACTGAGCTCAACCGCATCCAATTTAGAGCGAAAGCTCGTCACTCATTAAACTGC
>CM049858.1:31083659-31121159 GCA_027422415.1 Schizothorax lantsangensis
GGTCACAGACTGAGAATAACATAAAATAATAAAATAAAATAACACTCACTCTCACTCACACTCACACTCACACTCACACTCACACTCACACACTCACACTCACACACTCACACACACACACACACACTCACACACACACACACACACACACACACACACACACACACACACACTCACACACACACACACACACACACACACACACACACACACACACACACACACACACACACACACACACACACACACACACACAGTGTCAGCACTGATTTATCCTGCAGATCTCTGGACGGTGTTACAGTGTGATTTGCGCAGCATTAATCTGGAATGCATGAAATGTACACAGTGACTGCCGGTCAACCCACAGATAACACAGACACACTGATCTCTCGTCGTCTCACACGAGCACTGCTTTCACTGAGCTTCATCAGACTGAACAAACACACCAATGACATGAAACATTACATTAGAAACATTACAGTTCTAGAAACATTACATTAATGTTATTTAAAGGTTACAAAAATGTTCTCTACGTTATGAGAAAGTTCATCAAGCACAAATAACATCACAAGGACGTTCCAAGCATGTTGTTCTAAGAACGCTTTCTCAACGTTAGGATTATGTATTTTAAATATTAATAAAGTTATAAGAAAATTCCCTAACAATTACTTTATTGTTACTTAAAGGTTACAAAAACAAAATTCTACTACCTTCATTTTCAACCAAAATATGTTTTTTTTACATTTATTTTTTACTAAGAATGATAAAATATCCAATTTTCTTGCCATGATTATAACCTTATTTAATTTTTTGTTCACCCATACTATAATGTTATTTGATTTTTAATATTTTTAATATTTTAAGAATATTTAATATTCTATCCTTGTCAATGCTATTTACATGTTACAAAAAAAATTAAAAATTCTTAGAAAATTCGAGCAACTCTCAACGTTATGAGAAATTCATCAAGCACAAATAAAATTATGAGGACGTTTCAAGCATGTTGTTCTAAGAACGTTCTCTCAACGTTACAAAGAATGTTCCATAAACATTACTTGAACATTTTTATAATGTTTAATACACAGCAGAAATGCTTTTCTTCCTTAGTGTTTTTATTGTTTTCTAGTATAAATATCTACAAATTCTGGAATTAAGATGCATTTACTTGACAAGTAAAATGACTCAAGATATTATGTCTTGTTTTATGAAAATATTATCCAAATCTTGTTAGTTTTTGCTTCAAAACAATGAAAAATATCTGTTAATGGGGTAAGAAAAATGATCTTAATTCAAAGGCTAAACATGATTATTTTTCTTACCCTATTGGCAGATATTTTTGATTGTTTTAAGCAAAAGTTAGATATTTGTTTCATAAAACAAGACATAATATCTTGAGTCATTTTACTTGTCAAGTAAACGCATCTTAATTCCAGAGTTTGTAGATATATATACTATAAAACAAGACCAAAATCATTTTTTTGCCGTGTATCCGCTGGTGACGGTGGTGAGATCAAAGCTCTGATGGTGTTTAGGGTGTTTGCTGCAGAGGACGAGCGTGTAAAGGTGACTCCCTCGGGTCGGGACACATGTGGATGCCCACCCAGGTCCGGACGATCGCCCGCGGCCCGCATCCATCACCCGCGTGTCACATTAACGAGGTGCGTTCCTGGGAACTAAAGCCTGGCTCACCGCTGCTCCAGCGAGCCGAGCGCCCGGCGCTTCTCCACCAGCAGATTAAAGGACTCTGGAGCTGCCAGCCTCTTTTGATCAATATTGACCAATTCAACACCTTCATTAACGTGGAGTCAAGCGTGGCGTCCGTTCTGCTCTTTCAAACACCACCACGTCGACATCTGCAGTTTATACGAGTCTGTGTGTGTGTGTTTCGCTTTGTTTTGTTTCAGGTAACAAAAAAACTCAAATCTAAACAAGGAAAAATAATCAATATGCTTTGTTTGTCCTTTTCTCCCTCTATGAAAAGTTCCAGATATTTTCCGTGGAGCAGCATCTGGCAGCCGAAGGCTTGCGTATAAATCAGCACAAACAGTTTCAGTAATACTGCTGTGAGTCTGGAAAACACACGATAAGAGCGAACGATAACAGAGACGAGTCACATCGAGACACCTGCTCCTCACACAATGCACTCAAAACCAGCCCAGACGTCATTAATACATACACAAGCACTCAAAAGTTTGAGGTCAGTATGATTAATACACGCTAAATCAATCAAAAGTGACATTTATAATGTTGCAAAAGATTTCCGTTTTAAATAAACGCTGTTGTTTTGAACTTTCTATTCATCTGTGAATCCTGAAAAATAAAATGCATCACAGTTTCCACAAAAATATTAATGTTTTCAACATTGATAATAATCAGAAATGTTTTTTGAGCAACAAATCATCATATTATTATGATTTCTGAAGATCATGTGACACTGAAGACTGCAGTAATGATGCTGAAAATACAGCTTTGATCACAGAAATAAATTACAGCTTAATAGATATTTACATAGAAAACAGCTGTTTTAAATTGTAATAATATTTCACTGTTTTTACTTTAGTTTTGATCAAATAAATAAATTACACACTGCAAAGAAATGCTTTTCTTACATTTCTTAGTTTCCAGCCAAGATACCAAAAAACATTCTTAAATCAAGAAGAAAGTAAAAATGATTGTCTATTGGTAAACAAAACTATTTTATTTCAAACAGAAAACAAGATTATTTTGCTTGTTTCAAGCAAAAACTCACTTAATTGTGACTTGTTTTATTTCTGAATTTTTAGATATCTTGGCTGGAAAAAAGACACCAAATCTAAGTAAGAAAAGCATTTTTTGCAGCGCAGTTTAACAGATATTCACATAAAAAAACACATTTTTAATTCTAACAATATTTCACAATTTTTACTGCATTTTTTATCAAATAAATGCAGCCTTGGTGAACAGAAGAGACGTCTTTCAGAAACATTAAAACAAGTAAATTTCATTCAATACTGAAAAATATCAAAGAAATAATACAATAAGGTGCTATTTGTTAACAGTAGTAAATGCATAAGCTAACAATTGACTTTTTCAGCATTTATTATTAATTCTTATTAATGTTAGTTCATGTCAATACAGTTATTCATGTTAGTTCACGATGCATTAACTAATGTTAACAATGTTTGATTTTAATAATGCATTAGTAAATACTAAAATTAACATGAACTACACTGTAACTCAAAAATCTGCTGAAGCTGGTTGCCTTAAAATTTTAAGTTTGCCCAACTTTTTTTTTACAGTGCGACATTAATAAATGCTGTATTAGTATTGTTCATTGTTAGTTCATTTCAGCTAATGCATTAACTAATTCTTAACAAATAGCACCTTATTGTAAAGTGTTACCAAATAATTCAGTCTAATTAAAAATGGAGCAATATCTGTTTTTTATGCAAAGCTAGAGCTCTTCAAATCGCGCTCTGATTAGATCACATTAGTCATGATGCTGTCTATGTAGGTGACAGTAATTGATGCAGACAGCTACAGTAACAGCAGATGTGAGTGTTATTATCTCACATCCGTCTCATCATCTTCTTACCTCTTCTGTGCCGCCTGCATCCGCTCGTCTTCAGTCTCGTACTCCGCTTGAGCTGATAATAAAAACACAACTTCAATGATCTCTTGCTCCTGTTTCTCATCATGTTTCTCCTGAGAAAGTGAATCTGATAACCATAAACACCACTGCTGTTACTTCAAACATAATAAACGATAACTGACATAGAATAAAATATTACAGATCATTTAAACTGATTCCATTTCAGCTATTTGGCAGCATTTCTCATTTCTTAATTTGAAGCACTAAAATAACTAAAGCTAAATAAACTAAAGCTAAAAATAAATACAAATGTATAAATACAATATAGATTATTAAAATCAAAATGGCAAACGCACAACATTACTAAAACTTTAACTAAAACATTCAGAATAGTTACAAAAACTATAAAAAATACATCATTGATATTAAAATAACACTCAAACTGTGCTCAGATGTGCCAAGATACATAAAGTCTGACATTATAAATCAGAGATCTCATTATGAACTCAAATATTTCTCACTGCATCTCAGATATTTCTCCTAAAACAAAAACAGATCTAAATGAGTCACTATAGAGATAAATACATGTCTATATTATTTTTTACTAAGTTATATTATTCTATTATGCTCACTGTATTATTATGTTTAACTTTTTAATTTGAATCTAATCTATTTATTCATCTATTTATTAATTTGTATCAATTTTTACATAATTATCATTACTATTCATTTGTTTGTTTATTTATTAACTTAATGTCATTTATTATTAGATTAATAATATTTATTTATTTAGATTTACAATTTATTTAGAATCATTCAGATTTTATTCTTTGTTTTTTTAATAAATATTATTATAGAATAATTATTAAATAATTAATAATTTATTGTAATCTTATTTTTATTATTTATTTCTACATTTTTTACACTGTTGTTCTCCAAACTTTTCCATGGACCCCCTAGCACTCCCTTGCGGACATAAATAATCTATTTCACACTGAAATAAAACAGAAATATATGTACAGTATTTGTTATTTAGAGGTGATACATGATCTGGACCGATTTGTGAGAGGTTTCGTGATTCTGATTTGTGACCCTGGAGCACAAAACCAGTCATAAGGGTAATTTTTTCCACATTGAGATGTATACATCATCTAAAGCTGAATAAATAATCTTTCCATTGATGTATGGTTTGTTATGATAGAACAATATTTGAAAATCTGGAATCTGAGGGTGCAAAAAAATCTAAATATTGAGAAAATCATCTTTAAAGTTGTTCAAATGAAGTTCTTAGCAATGCATATTACTAATCAAAAATTAAGTTTTGATATATTTACGGTAGGAAATTTACTAAATATCTTCATGGAACATGATCTTAATATCCTAATGATTTTTGGCATAAAACAAAAATCAATAATTTTGTCCCATACAATGTATTGTTGTCTATTGCTACAAATATACAGTACCTGTGTTACTTATGACTGCTTTTGTGCTCCAGGGTCACATTTAGGTCTGTTGCTCAAAATTGTCTTTATATTGTTCTTTTCCAGATGATTGAAGTTCATATTGAAGAAATCCGAGCACATTTGGAGGCACTGCTGAGATCTCTTTCAATGCAAAAGTGACTCTTTTTTTATCTGAGGAGAAACAGAAGCTCCCCAGAAACAACAGAGACGTTAAAGCGCTTGTGTTGATGTGTTTCCTCTCACGTCGATGTGTGTGTGTGTGAGAGAGAGTGTGTGTGTGTGTGTGTGAGAGAGAGTGTGTGTGTGTGTGTGTGTGTGTGTGTGTGTGTGTGTGTGTCGGGTCTCGAGTGGCTCCCGTGGAGCTGCTCCATGTAAAAGTGTCTAAATGCAAGGCAGATGTGTGCGGCGGCCCGGCTGAGGTGCAAGAATTTATCTCAGGCCAGAGCGCGCCTATGATCTCAGATTTATTGCATTTTCCAGATTCATCCCTTTTTTTTTTTTTTTACTGTGATGGGGACCTTTCCCACTCCTGAGATTTAAGAGGGGGAAGTCGCCCAAAACTGTTCAAAGGCGAGTGTTGGGGGTCTCGGGTGGGGGCGAGTGTGAACAGCGCTGTGTGTGTGTGTGTGTGTGTGACCAGTGGCGTTGGTCTCAGCAGGGGTGGACTGGCGCCTGCGGTCTCCCTCTGCTGTTTGTGTGTGTCGAGCGCGATGTGTGAATGTTCTCCTCAGCTCCGTCTGTAAACATGAAACCAGTAGTGGCTAACTAGAAAGTTATGGGACCTGCACGCTGAGCGGGACAATAAATCCAGCCTTTAAAAGTGACTCGCGGCTCTGAGCGGCCGCCGACCTCAGATTCAGCTTCATTATGAAGCAACACATCGCACCGATAAAAACCACACGTATAATGACATTAAACACGGCGATCGACACGCTTTCTCACGGTCTGTCTGATAATAACTGATAATCAGAAGATGTAATGATCACAGAGAGCACTAGAATAATAACTCCACACCAGACCCAATCAAACACTAGGAAAGAACGGTAAAAATATCTATATAATATGAAATAAGTAATGATATCTTATTTAGGGGGCCACAAGGGAGTAGTACAGGGTCCATGGAAAAGTCTGGGAAAAACTGTAGAAATAATGTAGAAATAAATAATAATAATGTAAAAAATGTAATGTACATTTTTTTTTAAATAAATAATAATAATAATAATAAAAGTTTCAGATAAATTATTACTTGCTAAATAATTATTTAAAAATAATTAGTGAATAACAAAAACATATAAATGAATAATTAAATATAAATAAATATTATTAATCTAATAATAAATTAGATTAAAATAAGTAAATAAATATATAATAATATTAAAATAAATAAAATCGGAAATAATTAAACATTTATACAAATAAATAATTAGGATTAAAATAAGATAAATTATTGAGTTAGGATGAATGATTAGTTATTAAATAATTATTAAATAAGAATAAATAAGTAAATAAATATATAATAATATTAAAATAAATAAAATCGGAAATAATTAAACATTTATACAAATAAATAATTAGGATTAAAATAAGATAAATTATTAAGTTAGGATGAATGATTAGTTATTAAATAAGAATAAATATAAATAAATAAGTAAATATATAAAAAATATATTATTAATCTAATAGATAAATAATATAAATAAAAAATGATATGATAAGTTTAAAATGAATAGTAAATAAATACATATTACATGTACAATAGAGTAGAATAGAATAATGCAACTTGATTGAAACACTTTTCCAAATAATAGAAATTTGTAATATATATTTTTCATCAGTTGGGTCGTTATACAAGGGATTTATACAATAAATGTTATGATGTGTCCTTTCCACGAGGATGATCATATTCATGGATCTGTGGTATTTAAAGGATTGAAAACCCTGTTCTTAAAAGACAAAATATAAAGTGCAGCATTGTCTTTAATATATGCTGATTTAGTAAATGGTTGCATTATGGAAATGAGCATCTAGTGAGAATTTCCATTAAAAATAAAAAGTGCAGACATGTTACAGTAATATAAATGTGCTTAACTGACATGCAAATGTGCAAAAAGTCCTAATGGTTAGAAGGATAGGCTTCATTTTTATGGAAAATATAATAATATACTTAATTCTTTCTTTCGATTTTGGAGTGAAATATGAGATGTTTTCATGAGATTCTTATAAAACAGAAGATGAACAGAGAATGAATAAATGATTGAACGAATAGTGTTGGTAAAAGTTACTTTTAAAAGTACTGCGTTACAATATTGCGTTACTCCCTAAAAAAGTAACTAATTACATTACTTAGTTACTTTTTAGGGAAAGTAATGCGTTGCATTACTTTTGAGTTACTTTTTAAATCTGGGCAGGGTTTGCTTGTTTGTTTTTAATATTAAAAAGTTATTCTTTTTCAAATATAAAGCGCTTTGACAACAAAAGTGAAATGAATGTAGTCTAGAACTACAGTAAGATCATGTTCACACAACGCTCTGCACTTACTCCTGATTTCTGTCACCATGGCAACACCAGAGCTGTCACTCAATACATCAGAAACAAAGTAACTGCTGTTACTTATTTGAAAAAGTAACTCTAAATTATAAAGTAATGCATTAGTTTACTAGTTACTTGAAAAAAATGATCTGATTATGTAACTTGCGTTACTTGTAATGCATTACCCCCAACACTGCGAACAAATGAATGAATGAGTCCTGCTGGTCTTTATGAGGAACCCAGTCAGATGCTTTATTTCTGTAACAGGTGAAGATGATGTCTTTGAGACTCACCGGTGCTGACGAAGGTCTCCATCTTGTCCTTGAAGGGTTGTAGATGTTCCTCAGAGGAGTTTTCACACACCTGCTCAACCTCCTTCACACACGCTGCAGGACAAACACATGAAGAATCAGAAATACTGACAATTATTACTGCATACGACCTACGAAAACATCACATCTGATATCAGTCACATCCAGTTATCATCACTCTCTCAGCAATGCATGTGAATGGGTGCCGTCAGAATGAGAGTCCAAACAGCTGATAAAAACATCACAATAATCCACACCACTCCAGTCCATCAGTTAACATCTGGAGAAGACAAAAGCTGAAACAAATCCATCATTAAGATGATTTTAATGTCTAAAATACGAGTCCATAATCCATAATAACGCTTCCTCCAGTGAAAAAATGAACCAGGAGAGAAATATGCACAGATCAAGCAGTGTTTACAAGCCAAAACAGTCCAAAACAGCTCTAAACTGTAAATCTTTTGTCTTCTCCAGATGTTAACTGATGGACTGGAGTGGTGTGGATTATTGTGATGTTTTTATCAGCTGTTTGGACTCTCATTCTGACGGCACCCATTCACATCCATTGCTGAGACACTGACGCAGTGACACATTTCTCCAAATCTGATGAAGAAACAAACTCATTCTAATCTCAGATGAACTGAGGGTGAACACATTTACAGCACATTTTCATTTTTGGGTGAACTATTCCTTTAATGCAAGTTGTCTTGTTTTAATTCAACTTAGTATAAAATATCTGATCAAAATGACTCGAAATAGAGCAGCTGATCTGTCACATGCAGTTCATTTATTTCAGGTCAAGTGCATTGCATTGTATATCTGACAGAGCTTTTAAGCATACACAACATTCCTGTAACATATACTGCAGGAATGGTGTGATATTAGGAACCGATGGGCTGCTGAATGAAGCAGTAAAGCAGTGAATTAATGAGTTCTGCGTATCACGTTACTAGCACATCCATAAACGAGTTCAACGAGAAACATGAGGAAGAGGTGTGTGAATCTCATCTCAAACAGATGAGCATCAAAGACGCGTTTGGAGCCGATTCAACGGAACCAGAGCAAGAATGCTTTTGATTTCCGGACCGGCTCTTCTGGTGTCAAACATGAGACTCGTTTATGAGTTTCCTAATGATTTGAGAGTCTGCAGCTCATTATGATGACGGTGAGTTTGATACGACATAATCATCATCTAAGTGCATGCTTTGCATCTTACAGCTGAGCTGTAAATGTCATGTGACGACACGACTGAGATGTAAGAGCATGGTCTCAGATCAGCACAGATGTGGATGAGTTTGACCCGCTGCTCGTTTGTGTTGTTTGTGCTTCACAGAGTCTTTGTTGTGCTGCCAAACAACTGCGTTCACACAAACTCACAGAAATCACTCAGCAGCTCCGCTCTCTGCCCTCCAAACATGTGTATGGATATGTTTAGCATTAATGAATCTAGTAAATACCTGCATGTGTTTATCATTGCTGTAATATGGATTTTTATAAAGCTTTGTTTTTATATAAACCTCATACTTTTACAAAAACACAATTGATTTGTTCTCAGGAATAACAAGCTGAAAGTTCATCTACGATTTATCTTTACATCATATCTTTACTTACCTCTAGGAGAAAAATAAATAATAATAATTACATGCATTTAAAAAAAAACTTTTTTACAGGTTAAATGGAATCTGTTTTGTAATAAGTTTTTATTTATTTATTGGTTTTTCATTACAAATCATATTAAACAATTCCTCAAACCTCACCAATAAATCCCTGGGAATGCATTTGTGCCGATTATTAATTTTCATAAGATGACTGAAAAGAATATATATATAAATAAATAAATAAATAAATAAATGTGATATATATATAATCTATTTTCTAAATGCATCTTATCAATCTTACTGTGAACAATTCAACTGTACATTTGTCAGGGTTATTTTAGGTTATATATATTAGGTTATAATATTTTTTGGTTAATATTTTAAATTAGATTAAATTTTTTATATTTTCTGTTTTCACTTTAGTTAAAGTTTTAGTAATTTTGTTGTATTTTTGTATTTTTTTTTAAATTATATTATATATATATATAAAATTAATTTGCATATGTCAGTGATAATTTGTATGACTAATTATTTTATTTTGTTAATATGTTGAATTAGATTTAATTTTTATATTTTTTTGTTTTTACTCTAGTTAAAGTTTTAGTGGGTTTTGTAGTATTTTTGTATTTTTTAAAATTCAAATAAAAAATAATTGATTTGCATAATCAGTGTCATTTTATTTGATTAATAATTTATTTTTGTTAATATCTTGATTTAGATTTAATTTTCATATTTTCTGTTTTCACTTTAATATTAAAGTTTTAGTAATTTTGTTGTCAATTTAATATACCTATATAAGTTTTATTTTTCATTTATTAGTTATTGCTCGTCTAGTTTTAGCTATTAGCTGAAATAATATATTTAATGTCATTTAACGTTTATTTTGTTTTTAAGTAACACAAATGTTAATCCTCTTAAATCCACCCCTTTCTTATAAGAATGCTTTCAAATCCACCTCCAACCAATCAGCATCTGATGCACAGAACCAAGTGTTTAAGTTCAGACTTCATGAAAACAAGTCATTTTACATATAAATATTAACTAATGGCTACTTAAAGGTGAACCAAATGATGGAAATGATGACATCAGGTTATGATATAATGCTTTAAAAAATAAAAAACAAGCAATAAATACTATAAATCTACTTTGGGATCACAGCATCACGTCTAATGAATCTAGACTGAATCAGGACTGAATATTGAGCTTCAGTTCCAGTTTTGAGTCTTTCATCGTTTTAAACGACTAACCTGTAAAACCACGAGAGCTGATTTATCTCGACGGGTAACAGCAGGGATTTATACGGCTCTGACAGAGCTCTGAGGTTGTATATAATTGTGGATTATCTACTGAAATTCTTCAGCTTTGCTCCGATGGAAACGATCCACCGCATGCTATATAAATAACTCCGGGCCGGCTCGCCAGACAAACGTCTCGTCTCCTGAAAGACTTTCCAAAACATGACGTCTAAAGCCCTGTGAGACGGAGGTTGTGCGTGTACAAGCATGGTTTTGGTTAATTGGCTCTTTCATCATTGGTAGCAGTGGAGGATGAGAGGAATGCCTCTATTGTCTCCGCTCGTGGCATATGGGCTCCATTGATGCGCCACTTATGCTCTTATTAAAGGTTATGTAAATGTTAGGACAAACATCCTCCGAATAATGTTTATGAAACGTTCTTACAACATTATCCATATCTGACATACGTTCTTGTAATGAACAATGTTCTTAAAACATGTTTGTTCAATGTTTTTGTCATTTTGATTATAATGTTCATGGAACATCCAATGATGAAGAGCAATATTCTTGGAATATTGATGAACTAAATCTTGGGGAAAATGTTTTTTGATTATTATTCTTAAAAAATCCTTTACTCATTAGAAGCATCAGCTAACAGGGAATGTTCTCAGAAGGTTTTCAAAATGTTCCTTTAACATTCACATAACCAAGAAAAAATGTTCTTTAAATATAAAAATGGGTGTTTTTTAAATGTTGAGAGAACACTGAACATTGTGACATTCTCATTATGTTTTCAAAATGTTCCAGTTCCATAAAAACTGGATGTTTTGAAAGTTTAAAAAACATTCAGAAAGATATGTTTTCATAATGGTTTCAGAATTATAGAATGGAACATTCCTCTAATGTTGACATACCCCCCCCCCCCAAAAAAAGGAAAGAAAAGGGTGTTTTAAATGTTGAGAGAACATTCAAATGTAACATTCTCGTAATGTTTTAAAAAAATAGAATGGAATGTTCCTCTAAGTTGACATATGGTTCTTAAACATTCCATTTTTCTAATCTAATGTTACCCCCCCCCCCCAACAAAAAGGAAAGAAAAGGGTGTTTTAAATGTTGAGAGAACATTCAAATGTAACGTTTTCATAATGCTTTCAAAACAATAGAATGGAATGTTACTCTAACGTTGACATAACCAAGAAACAACATTCGTTAAACAGAAGAAATAGTAAGTTGAGAGAACATTTCTCTCAACTTACTAATTCTATTTATATATATATATATAGATATATTAGTGCTGTCAATCGATTAAAAAATGTTAATCAAGTCTTGGACTGTGATTAATCGATTAATCACAAATTTAAAATACAGATTTACCTGTAAATGTGTTGAAATAAAGAAATGCATGACAAACTCGAGTTTAAGAAAACAGAACCTTTAACCTCAAAGTATGAGACATAATCCTTATTATTATTTTGTTTTTATCACTTTGGGCGGCCGCATTATCATTTAACGGGCAATAAAACGTTTACCAAGCCACATCGCTTCAATCCCAGTATACATTTACCCAACTATTATCAAAAGTATTTCTAAATAAATACAACAAAAATTTTCTTGCGACCTTACGTGAAGTATTATGACAAAATGCAATGAAGAAAACCCTGGACCTGTTCAGGTGCACTGGTTAGAGCTAACTGCATCATTCTACATAAGACAGTTTATGAGTGCCCAGCTGGTGGAATCTCTCGACCTCCCGATCTCAACTGTCTCTCTCTCTCTCTCTCTCTCTCTCAACAGCGGAGTCTTTAGCCATTTTCAAAAAACATCTAAAGACACATCTTTTTCGCCAGCACCGACTAACTAATACTAACACTTACCTATTCTATTTAATAAAAAAATTCCTAGCTACGTGTACTGTGCTCTCTCTCTCTCTCTCAGACTAACTGAGACTTGTCATGGCACTTGTATACTGTTGCTCTCTCGATGGTCTCACATTGTTTCTTTGTTCTCCTCATTTGTACGTTCTTTGGATAAAAGCGTCTGCTAAATGATTAAATGTAAATGTCAATGAGATTAATAGTACACTTTTACTCAGAACTCACTTTAAACCACCATCGAGTGTTTGTAATAACTTCATTTTGCGATCACATACACTTTGGGCGGCCGCGGTACATTACATAAAAATAACCCAAAAAAACAGGCAATGAATACCCACGGCTCTGTAATTTTTCCCGCGATGACTGTACTTTCAAAATAGCCTAATTGTGAGGGAAAAACCCCGACCCTGGCAAACTGGTTCGCTGTACCCTTTTCACATATGAGTATAATATCTCTCGCGCACTGTCTCTCTCTCTCTCTCTCTCTCTCTCACACACTCGCTCTCTCTCTCTCTCTCTCTCTCACACACTCGCTCTCTCTCTCTCTCTCTTCACACTCGCTCTCTCTCTCTCTCTCTCTCACAACTCGCTCTCTCTCTCTCTCTCTCACACTCGCTCTCTCTCTCTTCACACACTCGCTCTCTCTCTCTCTCACACACTCGCTCTCTCTCTCTCTCTACACTCGCTCTCTCTCTCTCTCACACACAACACTCGCTCTCTCTCTCTCTCTCCACGTTCGCTTCACTTTCGTCTAGCCGGGCGCCTCATAATCACACAATCTAAAATTACTAAAATTACTAATATCACATAGAATTTAGGATGGATAGTGTGTACATTGGGACGCAGGCAATGAATACCATCCGCGCTGCGTGACGGCAAGAAGTTGGGGTAGACTTATCAAACGATTCATTTGCGTTAAAAAAATATTAACGCGTTAAACTTTTTGATTAATCACATCGTTAACGTGTTAAAGTTGCAGCCCTTGTACGTGTACTGTTGACTAACTGAGACTTGTCTGGCACTTGTATATGTTGCTCTCTGATGGTTGCTTCTATTGTTCTCCTCATTTGTACGTCGCTTTGGATAAAAGCGTCTGCTAAATGATTAAATGTAAATGTAACATTTAAATGTAACATTCTAATAACGTTTTAAAAATTACAAAATGGAATGTTCCTTTAACGTTCGCGTAACCAAGAACCAACATTCCTTAGATACAAAAAATGGGTGTTCTAAGCATTGCGAAGATCAGATCTATGGTTTCAAAAAAAGAGATGGAGATGCTTGTCCATGCATTTATCTCTACACGGTTACACTATTGCAATGTTCTGTACACTTGTTTGAACAAATCTTCTATGGATCGATTTCAAGTTGTACAGAACGAGTCTGTAAGGCTTTTGAGTAGAACCACAAGGAGGTCGCACATTACCCCTGTGCTTAAAGGGATAGTTCACCCAAAAATGAAAATTCTGTCATCATTTACTCACCCTCAAGTAGTTCCAAACCTGTATGAATGTGTTTGTTCTGCTGAACACAAAGGAAGATATTCTGAAGAAAGTTTGTAACCAGGCTGTTTTGGGGCACCATTGACTTCCATAGTAGGAGAAAAATACTGCTCTGTTTCCCTCATTCTTCAGAATATCTTCCTTTGTGTTCAGCAGAACAAACACATTTATACAGGTTTGGATCTACTTGAGGGTGAGTAAATGATGACAGAATTTTCATTTTTGGGTGAACTATCCCTTTAAGGCCCTTCATTGGCTTCCCATTGGTTTTAGAGTGCATTTTAAAATTTTGGTCATTACTTAAAGAGCCCTGCATGGTCAGGCACCCTCTTATATTCATGATCTATTACATGCACACTCTCCTGGCCGGTCTTTGAGGTCTTCTGACATAGACCTTTTAACTATTCCCAGAACACGTCTTAAGACAAGGGGTGGCCGTGCTGTCTGTGTCGTGGCTCCAAGGCTTTGGAACTCTCTCCCCTTGTCATTGAGAACTATGTGTTCTGTTGAATCTTTTAAAAAACACCTAAAGACATTTAAGCTTTTAATTAACAATATGGTCTGGAAGCAAATTTGTGTGATATTTGGTGGTATTTTTATTTAATTTTTTTATTGTAAAGCACTTTGTGACTCCTTGTGATACATTTTACTTACTTACTATTTGAGATAATATTCAAAATGATGAAATGGAATGTTCGTGTAACATTCACATTACCAAGAAGAAACATTCTTTAAAGTTAAACAGGTGTTTTAAATGTTAAAGAGAACATTCAGATTTAATGTTTTCAAAATGATAGGATGGAATGTTCCTCTAACGTTCCAAATACATTAAAAACGGGACATTTTGATCGTTTAAAAAAGCGATATCTTTGTACCAAGCGCTGGAGCTTCTAGATCATCGAACCCTCCAGACTCAAAGAATGATTTTCAGACATTCACAGACTGACGCTATGTTGTTGGGAACTCATAAATGTGAGTAAACGAGACACAAACGCAGCTCAAACACATTCAGATCCTTCCGTCTGTGAAGAGACACGACTGAGAGAAACGCTCATCTGGAAACGCTCAATAACGGCCAGTCCAGAGCTGTTATTCTTTGATAAGCATTACTCATGCGATGATGTTTGTCTCTTGTCATTAAAATGTAAGAAAAACAGCTGTGCTTTCCGTCTCTGAAGTTTTTTGGTCTCTTTTGTGTTTTCATTATTTTGCCCAAAGTTGCCTGGATATTCCCGTGTTCTCCGAGCATGAAACGGTTAGTGGGTTTGTTTTCGCTTCCCAGGGAAATTACACGCCCCACCAGCGGCTTAACCAGAAGAGCAGCGTCTGACCCGAGACAGCAGACAGAACATACGGGTTCATGTTCTTCTCCGGCTGGGATTAATGCAGAGACACGCCGCTATTAACCTCAGCTTTTAGACGCTTCTTTAAGTGTGTCTGCTCTATACAGAAAATATTGTAGAAATAAAGTAGAATTTAAGCTAAGATGTAACTGATCAACTCCTGACTACAACTGGAAATTATGCTTTATCTGAATTAAATATGATGAGAAATAGACTACTTAAGGTTCCAAAAGGAGTTTTTCACAGCGATGCCATGATAGAAGAACCAGCTTTGGTTCCCCAAAGAAGCTTTCAGTGAACAGTTCTTAAAAGAACCATTTTTGTCTTAGTGTGAAGAATGTTTTAATAATCTAAAGAACCTTTTTCCGCTGTAAAGAACCTTTTGTGGAATGAAAAGGTTCAATGGATGGTAAACGTTCTTCGTGGAACCATTGACGCCAATAAAGAAATCTTTATTTTTAAGAGTGCACCGGTCAAATGTTTGGAATAATTATGAATTTTTAATGTTTCTGAAAGAAGTCTCTTCTGCTCAAGGCTGCATTTATTTGATACAAATACAGTAAAAACAGTTAAATATTATTAGAATTTAAAACAGCAGTTTTCTATGTAAATATATTTTAATCTGTAATTTATTTCTGTGATTAAAGCTGTATTTTCAGCATCATTACTCCAGTCTTCAGTGTCACATGATCTTCATAAATCATTCTAATATGCTGATTTGGGATTAAGTAAGATTAAAAAATACATAAATTAATTATTTAATACTTTTATTCATCAAGGGTGCATTAAATTGATCAAAAGTGACAGTAAAGGCATTTATAATGTTAGAAAAGATTTATATTTCAATTAAATGCTGTTCTTTTGAACTTTCTATTCATCTGTGAATCCTGAAAAATAAAATGCATCACAGTTTCCACAAAAATATTGTGCAGCATAACTGTTTTCAACATTGATAATAATCAGAAATGTTTCTTGAGCAGCAAATCAGCATATTATTATGATTTCTGAAGATCATGTGACACTGAAGACTGCAGTAATGATGCTGAAAATACAGCTTTGATCACAGAAATAAATTACAGTTTAACACATATTCACATAGAAAACAGCTGTTTTAAATTGTAATAATATTTCAGCATTTTTACAGTATATTTAATCAAATAAATGCAGTCTTGGTGAGCAGAAGAGACTCAGAAACAATGGTACAGTGAGGTGACTTTAAGAACATCAGCAGCATCGGGGTGAAGCCGTCTAACCCTGACGAGAGTAAAGGAGCTGGAATAGAGATCAGATTTCTGGTAAAAGTTAAAGAGAGCGGCGCGGAGGGCAGCGGGGCAGTCAGGTTGTCTCAGGGCGTCTCCGTCTCGCTCAGCTCTCAGGGTTCAGACGTGTAAGCGGCCCCTGAGACTGACCCCGTGTCGCGACCCCTCCGCCGGGCCGTGTCACACACCGCGGGTGTAAAATCAGCGAACGCTAACCCTCAAACACACACGGCTCGTGTCCATCAGTTATCTCTCCAGTGTCTGGATTTAAATGAAGAGCAATTTGAAACGTTTGATGATTATTCAGAGAAAAATTTGACTCAAATGTGTCTCCTCTAGAATTTAAAGAGATGTCTCAAATTGCCAATAAAGTCAGAGATCTCAATATTAGGGCCCTATGAAATTTGTTTTATTTTTTTCTCATATTTTGCACTGAAAAAAAACGATACTACATTTTTTTAAGGTAAGTGTTGCAAACAATTTATTTTAGCTACATTTAAAGTGTTGAAAGTTAGTCAACTAAATTTGTTTATTTAAATGTAGCTAAAATAAATTGACTGCAAATTTTTTTTTAGTGTTTCATTTATTTTTCGATCCATTTTAATGGTTTAATTCAATTTTAATAATCGAAAAGGATGTATAATCAACTGAATTTACAATTTTTTTAACAATGTAATAATTCATTCAAATTTCAAAGCCAGAGATCACGATATTAGGGCCCTACGAAATCTCTTTTTTCCCAAATTCTGTTCAATTTTTTCCCAGATTCTGTGTTTTCAGTTTTAATTTTTCTGGAATCCATTTTAATGTTTCAATTCCATTTTAATAATCGAAAAGGATGTACAATCAACTGAATTCATAAAACTTTTAAATAAGAATTTATTGCATTTTTAATGTCAGTGATCTCAATATTAGGGCCCTATGAAATCTGTTTTATTATTTCCCAAATTCGGTGTTATCAACTTAATTTTTTTTCTGGAATCAATTTTAATGGCTTAATTTTAATGATCAAAAAGGATGTATGATTAATTGAATTAAGTTAAAACTTAAAAAAATATATATTTTAATTTAATTTATTTAAAAATGTATTAATCAAGTACAAATTTGAAGTTAGAGATCTCAATATTAGGGCCCTATGAAGTTTTATTTTCTTTTTAATGCAATTTAATAATCAATAAATAAATTTTGTATAATCAATTAAAATCCTAAAACGTTAACAATTGAATAATTTATTAAAAAAATATTTTAAATTAAAAAAATAATAATAATTCTTTCAGATATTTAATTTTTCTGGATTCAGATTTTATGATTTACCACAAATGTATTACCAAAAACATTGTTAACAATGTATATTACTAACAATTTCATTCAATCTATTGTCAGTGTAATCAAATGAAATTTGTACAACTCAAAGTGCTGCACAAAAGAGGTTTTTAAATATATGTATATATATATATATATATATATATATATATATATAGGAAGAAAAAGTGTGATATGTTTCTTTAAAAACAATAAACATTGCATTTTATTAAATATTTTTACTAAACTGTATTATTATTATTATTGAGTAGTACATTCTACTGTACAATAGTAATGTATTTCTGTCATGACCCTACAATATGAACATTTGGCCTGATCTGAGCTATTAATGATTCATAATAATTACACAGCTCTAACATAACTAAATAAAATGTTTTTAGAATAAACATCTGAGAGCTTTCAGATCCATGGAGTCTCCTGGATGATGTTACATCATGATATTGATTTATTCATGACAGTAAAGCGTTTGATTCTGCATATTCACGGATTGTCTCAGACGTAAATCCATCATTCAGCATCAAAGGTCTCTACACATGTACCTCAGACCTCCGATCTCATGCAGAACCTCTCGCTGTGACTCTGGCTTTAAACAGAAATGACTGCAGGAATAATTAGGAACACTTGCAGCTCTTTATGATGGCACGGCATAAATATTTATCCGTCGTAGGTGCGATCTGGAGCCAGCGCCCGAGGACTGGCATTTAAGGCTTTTTGTTGTGGTGTGGATCAAATGCGAGGCCCTTATTCTGTATTTATTGTCTTGCGCTTGCGTGCTAATAAATGAGTGACAGACAGCTCGAGGAGGGGCGGCAGTGGGTTGTGTTTTTCCCTCGGGTCACTGAGGAGCAGAGTTTTTAACAGCGATTCTCAAATGGAGGGGAATGAGGAGAGAGCATTTCTAATTGCTTTCATATGCCATATTATTGGCTGATTTAAATAATTGCAGACACCGGGGGCTGGGAGGGGCGTGACCTTTGACCCCCTGCGGTGGCCTGGAGCACAGGCTACGGTAAAAACGCTTTTTCCAGATTAAAATGAAAAGAAATTGCTTTTAACTGCATGTTAATTCCTATTCTTTTGCTTTGTGGAGGAAACATTTATGATTATGATCAAAATCAGCTGACTCCCAGTCCGTTTTATAAATATTTTTCAACTTTTCATTAATACGTGAATGTGATAAAAAATTTATATATAAATTATGCACATTTATGCTTCAACATTGATGAGAAATTGTATCCGAATATATCATTGTATGAAATTTATAAGAACATATAATATCAATATTAACCCCATTGGAATGAATGGATTTAATTAAATTCCTTTGTATTTATAACTCATAATTGCTCAAAAACAATCTAAATTTATGAAACCTATGTATTTATTTCTAACAAAACATCAAAACAACATAAATATTACTCTGAAAAAAGTTTTCAAACAAATTAAATTCATACTTAATTTTCAGATCCGGATCAGTTTTTCATGCTGCAGTGGTTGGTCAACAGATGTACATATTTATGTTCATCATCAAAATTCAGTCCCAAAAGTGTGTGAGATATGGGGAAAAGGCGAAATATAAATTTCCAAAAGTTTTTTGACACTAATATAACTTTAATGATAATTTTACAAAAACTATATTTGACACCTAATGGTGCTCCATTCACATCCGGGTTCAAAAATGACCCAAACACAAAATAGTAATTGTATTTTTTAAATAGTATTTGTAAACAATCTGAAAAAAATACTGTTTTGACGGACTTAAAGCATTTGCAAAGTTTCATTTCTTACTAAAAACTACTAAAAACTAAATTTTTATTTTTATACATCTCTTCTGGGTGAAGCTCGGGTCAAAGCTGTATTTTTTAGTTTGAATCATTTGAACGAATGATTCAGTGACTCACTTTGTGCCACATATTGACAGAGTCACTGAACCAATCCGTGAATCAATCTGAACAACTCTGTTAAGTGAATAGATCAAAAGAATCACTGGAATGAAGCTTTTGTTCCAGTTGACTCTGTTTTTTTTAATGAATCGTTTGAACGAATGATTAAGTGACTCACTTTGCGCCACATATTGACAAAGTAACCCAAGAAGAGTCACTGAACCAATCCGTGAATCAATCTGAACAACTCTGTTAAGTGAATAGATTCAAAAGAGTCACTGGAATGAAGCTCTTGTTCCAGTTGACTCTGTTTTTTTTAATGAATCGTTTTAACGAATGATTAAGTGACTCACTTTGCGCCACATATTTGCAAAGTAACCCAAAAAGAATCACTGAACCAATCCGTGAATCAATCTGAACAACTCTGTTAAGTGAATAGATTCAAAAGAGTCACTGGAATGAAGCTCTTGTTCCAGTTGACTCTGTATTTTTTAATGAATCGTTTGAACGAATGATTAAGTGACTCACTTTGCGCCACATATTGACAAAGTAACCCAAGAATAATCACTGAATCAATCCGTGAATCAATCTGAACAACTCTGTTAAGTGAATAGATTCAAAAGAGTCACTGGAATGAAGCTCTTGTTCCAGTTGACTCTGTATTTTTTAATGAATCGTTTGAACGAATGATTAAGTGACTCACTTTGCGCCACATATTGACAAAGTAACCCAAGAAGAGTCACTGAACCAATCCGTGAATCAATCTGAACAACTCTGAATAGATTCAAAAGAGTCACTGGAATGAAGCTCTTGTTCCACTCTGTATTTTTTAATGAATCGTTTCAGTGACTCACTTTGCGCCACATATTGACAAAGTGAGTCACTGAACCAATCCGTGAATCAATCTGAACAACTCTTTTAAGTGAATAGATTCAAAAGAGTCACTGGAATGAAGCTCTTGTTCCAGTTGACTCTGTTTAATGAATCGTTTGAACGAATGATTCAGTAACTCACACATATTGACAAAGTAGTCACTGAATGAATCAATCTGAACAACTCTGTTTAGTGAATAGATTCAAAAGAATCACTGGAATGAAGCTCTTGTTCCAGTTGACTCTAATGAATCGTTTGAACGAATGATTCAACTCAGCCACATATTGACCCAAAAGAGAATCAATCTGAACAACTCTGTTTAGTGAATAGATTCAAAAGAGTCACTGGAATGAAGCTCTTGTTCCAGTTGACTCTGTATTTTTTAATGAATCGTTTGAACGAATGATTAAGTGACTCACTTTGCGCCACATATTGACAAAGTAACCCAAAAAGAGTCACTGAACCAATCCGTGAATCAATCTGAACAACTCTGTTTAGTGAATAGATTCAAAAGAGTCACTGGAATGAAGCTCTTGTTCCAGTGGACTCTGTATTTTTTAATGAATCGTTTCAATGAATGATTAAGTGACTCACTTTGCGCCAAATATTGACAAAGTAACCCAAAAAGAGTCACTGAACCAATCCGTGAATCAATCTGAACAACTCTTTTAAGTGAATAGATTCAAAAGAGTCACTGGAATGAAGCTCTTGTTCCAGTTGACTCTGTATATTTTAATGAATCGTTTGAACGAATGATTCAGTAACTCACTTTGTGCCACATATTGACAAAGTAACCAAAGAAGAGTCACTGAACCAATCTGTGAATCAATCTGAACAACTCTGTTTAGTGAATAGATTCAAAAGAATCACTGGAATGAAGCTCTTGTTCCAGTTGACTCTGTATTTTTTAATGAATCGTTTGAACGAATGATTCAGTAACTCACTTTGTGCCACATATTGACAAAGTAACCAAAGAAGAGTCACTGAACCAATCTGTGAATCAATCTGAACAACTCTGTTTAGTGAATAGATTCAAAAGAGTCACTGGAATGAAGCTCTTGTTCCAGTTGACTCTGTATTTTTTAATGAATCGTTTGAACGAATGATTCAGTGACTCACTTTGCGCCACATATTGACAAAGTAACCCAAGAAGAGTCACTGAACCAATCCGTGAATCAGTTTACTAAACAGATTCAAAAGATTCACTGGGACGAATCTCACTAAAATCTTTCTCATTTTACGATCATTGTGTAAAACTCAAATTCTAATCAATAAAGCAGAAGTGTCTGGGTTTATCTTGAGGTTTCTGAATGCAATGTGAGATGCTGTCGTTCTGTCCATCTTCAGCATTAAAGAAGCACAACACCAGATTCATACCTGTCAGCTCCTTCTTTAACTTGCGAAGGTCTTTTGTGAGATCTTCAAACTTGACCTGAGCAGCGTGGAAGAGATCCTGAGGTTCAGGCAGCGGGAAAACACTCTTATCTGTTCCTGCGTTCTGAAACGACAACAACAACACAATAGCTATGTTTCCATCCAACTATTTTGGGATATTGCATAAAAAGACGCTGTATGGAAATGCCAAGATGCGCAAAAATGTGTATAAAAAAACTTTCTTAACGAAGTAGGATCAATTTCTTATCCGATAAGAAAACATGCGCATAAACTACGATGGAAACACTTTTACCGAATAAATTCCTTAATGCGCATCAAAAAATACAATTATTATATACAGTGCCTTCTCCTGCTGCAGCAAATTCATTTTTTCTTCGTGATGTTTAGCGCAAGTTAATCATGGATGTATAATCAACTGAATTTATCATTTATTTAACAATTTATTAAAAGTTTAAAGCCATATGGTGGTGGACGAGGAGACCCCCCCCTCACAATGTTGAGCGCTTTGAGTGCTTAGAAAAGCAGAAAAGTGCTATATAAATGTAATGAATTATTATTATTATTATATTACGGCCTTATGAAATCTCTTTTATTTTTTCCCCAAATTCTGTTCAATTTTCTCACAGATTCTGTGTTTTCAGTTTTTTTTTCCTGGAATCCATTTTAAAGGTTTAATTCAATATTAATAATCGAAAAGGATGTACAATCAACTGAATTCATAAAACTTTCAACAATTTAAGAATTTATTATATTTCTTTGTAAGTCAGAGATCTCAATATTACGGCCCTATGACTTTTTTTTATTTATTTTTTTATTCTCTTTTATTTATGCCCCCCCCTCCGAATTCTGTGTTTTATGTTTCATAATAAAAGTTCATTTTCAGAACTGGAATCAATTTTAATCATGAAAAAGGATTTATAATGAGTTGAATTACAGATTTTCCCCGTCAGATTTATTTTTTCTTTTCCCAAATTCTGTGTTTTCCATTTAAATTTTTTTCTGAAATCAATTTTAATGATTTAATTTAATTGTAACAATAAAAAGGATGTACAATCAATTCAATTAATAAAACTTTAACAATTTAATAATTTATTACAATCTTAAAAAATAATTCTGCCCTATGAAATGTCTTTTATTTATTTCAGAAATTCTGTTTTAATTTTTCTGGATTCTGTGTTTTGATTTAATACAAATTTATTACCAAAAATGGTGTTAATCAAATGTATATAACTAACAATTTAATTAATCCTAATGTCAATGTAATCAAATTAAATTTGAATAACTCCTTAATTTTTTTGTCAAACAAAGTGCTGCACAAAAGAGGCTTACTGTTAAAAAAAGATGAAAAATTGATATTCCTAAAAAAAAAAACTATATTTTATAAATTTAAAGTTAATCAGTAAGTGATGATTTTGTTCTCTTCAACTCACTAGATGGAAAGGGTGCTTTATTTGCAAATGTTTTATGCAATATTCCAATTTTGTGCATAAGTTTAATTCATAACTTTGGATGGAAACATATCTAATCTGTCAGAAAGAAAGAAAGAGAAACTCTCTGCTTGTAACTCTGTATTTTTTGTCTTGTTTTCCAATACAAATATCGTTAACACTTTAGAATAGGGAACACTTATTCACTATTAACTACGACTTTTCCCTCAATATATTCCTAATTTGCTGCTTATTAATAGTTAGTGCGGTAGTTTAGGTGTTGGGTAGATTAGTGATGTAGAATAAGATCATGTAGAATAAGGCATTAACATGTGCTTAATTACTACTAATAAATGGCTAATATTCTAGTAATATGCATGCTAATAAGCAACTAGTTAAGAGACCTTAAAATAAAGTGTTACCCAAATATCTAAACATTCTTAAATGAAGATACATTTACCTAAGATGCAAAATGACGATATGAAGAGATCATATCAATTCATCTCTTCAACAAAGTCTTGTTTTATGAGAAACTGATCAAAATGAAGTGGGTTTTTGCTTAAGACAAGAACAAATATCCACTAGTGGGGTCAGAAAAGCAATCTTGAATGCAGTGAAATACAATAAAAGAAAAAAAATCATTTTAGTGAAAAATATGAATAAGATAAAAATTATGGAGAGCCGTACCTCGTCCATGTTTCGCAGGTAGTATGACGCCACATAATCCACCAGACATATCCGATTGTCCTGATGGGAAAGAAGGTCATTAGCAGATGTTGAGTGACCGTATCAGAATAATAATAATATGCAGAATAATCAATCAGTAGACATGACACATACTCAGTGCAGGTTTATGCTTTATGAGTGTTATTTTCATACCCTGCTCTTGACGTCTTTTAATTTAGGCAGAATCTCCAGTCCGAATCCGTCCGCCTGTCCTCGGGTCCGGTTTCCACCGTTCATGTAGTTCCCGAAGGCCAAGATGAGGCCGATCACGTCCTTCACGCTGTCGTTCTCCAGAAAACCCTGGAAAGACACCTACATTCAGACTAGTGTACTGCATACTGCAACAGCCATCAAACAATATCATGCATCATTTTGTCACAGCTATCACGTTAAAAACTAAAATATTATTTTTTATATATTTTCATATTACTATAAATTAGGGCTGTCAGTTTAACGCGTTAACTTTATTAATTAGTTATCAAAAAATAACGCGATTAAAATATTTTAACGCAGTTAACGCACTGGCCCCGCCCCCAGACCTGTACGTTATCTTACATTTCATACAGTTGACTGTTGACAAATATGAATGCAGGGCAACAACTCCATAAATGCAGTTATGCTCTAAAAATTCAAGATATTGGGGAAAAAAAAATGTTTTTGTCTCATATTTATATCATATAAGCGATATCACACGAGCAGCGAGAGCAATATCACACGAGTGTTGTTTTTGTCACGAAGAACACGAGTGCAAATATGATTTTATACAACAGTTCAGTAAATAAGAAGTTAATATTGTGCAAAGTTTAAACACAATATTGTGCGTTTTGTTCAATTTTGACAACTAAAATATTACCTATAAAGCCACAGCAGAACTGATGTGCATCTCCGAGCAACACAGTGTGTTTAGTTTCTGAATGAATCAGTCGTTTGAACGAATCGTGTGAATCAATGATTCAAAGAGAGAGCCGCTTACTGAATTACTGAATGAATCAGTCGTTTGAACGAATCGTGTGAATCAATGATTCAAAGAGACAGCCGTTTACTGAATTACTGAATGAATCACTAGTTTGAACGAATCGTGTGAATCAATGATTCAAAGAGAGAGCCGTTTACTGAATTCCTGAATGAATCACTAGGTTGAACGAATCATGTGAATCAATAATTTAAAGAGAGACGTTTACTGAATTCCTGAATGAATCAGTCGTTTGAGCGAATCGTGTGAATCAATGATTCAAAGAGAGAGACATTTACTGAATTACTGAATGAATCAGTCGTTTGAACGAATCGTGTGAATCAATGATTCAAAGAGAGAGACATTTACTGAATTACTGAATGAATCAGTCGTTTGAACGAATCGTGAGAATCAATGATTCAAAGAGAGAGCCGTTTACTGAATTACTGAATAAATCACTCGTTTGAACGAATCATGTGAATCAATAATTTAAAGAGAGCCGTTTACTGAATTCCTGAATGAATCAGTCGTTTGAACGAATCGTGTGAATCAATGATTCAAAGAGAGAGCCGTTTACTCAATTACTGAATGAATCAGTCGTTTGAACGAATCGTGAGAATCAATGATTCAAAGAGAGAGACGTTTACTGAATTACTGAATGAATCACTCGTTTGAACGAATCATGTGAATCAATAATTTAAAGAGAGAGACGTTTACTGAATTCCTGAATGAATCAGTCGTTTGAGCGAATCGTGTGAATCAATGATTCAAATAGAGAGCCGTTTACTGAATTCCTGAATGAATCAGTCGTTTGAACGAATCGTGTGAATCAATGATTCAAAGAGAGAGACGTTTACTGAATTACTGAATGAATCAGTCGTTTGAACGAATCGTGTGAATCAATGATTCAAAGAGAGAGCCGTTTACTCAATTACTGAATGAATCACTCGTTTGAACGAATCATGTGAATCAATGATTCAAAGAGAGAGCCGTTTACTGAATTCCTGAATGAATCAGTCGTTTGAACAAATCGTGTGAATCAATGATTCAAAGAGAGAGACGTTTACTGAATTACTGAATGAATCAGTCGTTTGAACGAATCGTGTGAATCAATGATTCAAAGAGAGAGCCGTTTACTCAATTACTGAATGAATCACTCGTTTGAACGAATCATGTGAATCAATGATTCAAAGAGAGAGCCGTTTACTGAATTCCTGAATGAATCACTCGTTTGAGTGAATCGTGTGAATCAATGATTCAAAGAGAGAGACATTTACTGAATTACTGAATGAATCACTCGTTTGAACGAATCGTGTGAATCAATGATTCAAATAGAGAGCCAAATAAATCGACTCATAAAGACATTTACCGCCATCTGCTGGTAGTTTTAGTTTCTTCTTTAGAGTATCATTTAATTTATTTAAAAAAAAAACATTAAAGGGATAGTTCACCAAAAATAAATAAATTCTGTCATCATTTACTAACCCTCATGTTGTTTCAAACCTGAATGACTTACTTTCTTTTGCACAACATAAAAGAGCATATTTTGAATACTTTTGGTAACTAAGCTGTTTTGGTCTCCAGTGACTTTCATTGCATGAACAAAAAAAATTCTCGAATTATCTTCTTTTATGTTCCATACTTTATGTTAGGCCATTGTAGCCTAAACATTTAACACAATAATAGCTTTAAATTGATCTTTTGGGGGTATTTTTCACAGCCAAATTTAGTTTGCGATTAATTAGATTAATTAATCGCAGCAGCCTGTAATTAATTAGATTAAAAATTTTAATCGACTGACAGCCCTACTATGAATGTATATTTTTTAAATAAAATATTTCATTTTCTTTTAAATAAAAAGAAATGACTTAATTTTTGGAAAGTCCAATGAAGTAACAAGTCAAAAAGACTGGTTCTGACTGATTTCTCACTCTGGAAATGGAAGGTAAAATCGAGCATACTGCATTCTGGGAAGGAGTAGGAAATGTAGTATATCATCCAAGTAGGTTCACATAGTGTGCGTGTTATACATACTGCAGTAATAGGCTAATATGAGGCCATTTAGAGTCATTGGAATGAAGCTCTTGCTCCAGTCAACTCTGAATCGTTTGAACAAATGATTCAGTGACTCACTCTGCACTACCTATTGACAAAGTATGCTAAAAAGAGTCACTGAATCAATCTGAACAACTCTGTTTAGTTAAGAGATTCAAAAGAATCACTGGGATGAAGCTCTTGTTCCAGTCAACTCTGTGTATTTTAGTTTAGTTTAGTTTAGTTTTATTGATTTATAGCACATTTAATAACGACAGTGTCGACCAAAGTGCTGTACAAAACTAAAGAAGAGTCAAGCTTTAAAAACAAATAGGAAAATTATGACACGATACCAAACATTATCAAATTTGACAGTCATTTTCCAGACCATGAGCGCGATGCTAACGGTCTAATCAGATTCTGAAAAGAAGGCTGATCTATGCTAAGCTATGCTAAAAGTACCACAGCTTAGGTGCCGCCAGACCCGAAAAAGAGATCGGCTGAAGTTTCAGGCGGTCATAGGTACCAAAAACGGTAAAACTCAACTGAATTTGATGCAAACTCTTGGGGAGTTATAAAATGAGTGATACTTTCTCTCTTTTTGGTCCCTGTTAAAAGTGGCCGCAGCATTGTTGGACCTTGGAGACGAGATAAAAAGACTGAGTATTCCTAAATCGATGAATTCAATAATCCAAATTTTCTTTTTTTGATAAATATTTTCGATAATGGCATGAATAACATGGTCTCCAGATCCTTAGACGGTAACTCGGGGAGAAGAAAATATTTAATTTTAGCAATCATCCTAAGCTGAAATAAATGCTGATTTCACGACTGAATTTATCTGTTTATCAAATTTGAGTGCCGGGTCAAAATAAAAAGTATTCTGAGCACAAGTGCCTACAGCTTTAGTTATAGGACTCAAAGTTTTAGAACAGTGGAAGCACATTCAGGCCGCCCAAAAACCAACACTTCTGTCTTAGAATCATTTTGCTTAAAAAAAAATCGCCATGTCCAAGTTTTGCAACGTCACTCACACAATCAATCAGAGACCTGGAGAGATATATTGTCATCTGGTTTCAGTTGGAAGTTAAGCTGTATATCATCTGCATAAAGATGGTCATGAGAGCTCTCGGATACTTCATCGAAAAATCATAGCTAAATTTGTGGAAGAAGATAAAGGGAGAACAAAACAGGTCTTAAAACGGAACCTTGTGGTACCCCACATGTACATGCAGGGCATTAACTGAGGTAAAATTCTCAATAGCTACAGAAAAAAATTTTCATCCCCTTAAGATTGGATGTGAACTATCCAGCTTTATGCTGTTCCCCTAATTCCAACATACTCCGGTTTCCAGTCATACTAAAAGTACAATTTTTAATGAATCAGGTTTAGAGGTCAAATGCATTCCCGCGGCTGTCCCGCGGGACCCGACCAGATTTCTTGCGACGCAGGATTAAATTCCCGAATAAAACGCTGAGAAGCGGTCGGAAACTCTGGTGAATCAATTTGAACGGGAGCGGGCGGTCTAACAATATCCCGTTCCTGACGTCCTTTCAGAACAGCATAAAAAGAAATCTGCGCTTTATTCTAATTTAAAGTCTTCCACGGTACGCGCTGCAACAATAATGCATGTCAAACCAGTAGCTTCGTGTAGTATTTGCGGGGTCTGTGCGCAGCATGTGATATCACATAACGGTCCTCATTTTGCTGCAGGTCTACTGTAGCCTACCAGTGGTTTGAATATGCGGCATTTTTAATCCTAGCAGACAGAACAGGCAGGTTGAATTCTTTGAGTAATTCAGATCAGAATAAAGATGAAGAAAATGTTGTGGATGTTGCTTGTCAGTTGAAGGACGTTCAACTCGGTTTTGTTTATATTTTGCTTAGCCTATAATCTTAAATGACAGATGTCGAATTTATTTATTTATTTCTCTTCTGCACTTTTCATAGGCTACTGTGTTTACAGCAAGATGTTAAACGAATTTAGTATTTTGACAAGACGAATAAAATTATAATAGGCCATTTTTTTACAACCTTTTTTCCCTCAGACACTTGTTCATGTTGTAAAGGTTAAACGAATTGTATCCTGACTAAACGAATAAAAATAAGGAATACAATTTTTGTACATATTTACCTACTGTGTTGGCAGTAAAATGTTAAACGAATTCGTTTGAAAACGAATGAAAATGTATTTGTAGTATACTTAGCATGAAATAAATGCATTACAAATACATTTAGGTATATTTATTTTTCCCTAGTGTTAACAATAATAGAAGAAATGGCAAAATAAGTCTTTTCAGATCTTTATTGTACCTTGCACACAGCAGAGATGATCTCCACCTTGCGATGGACGGATGATATGGAGTCTATGAACACAGACTGGAATATGATGCAGTGCGTGCGCCGGGCGAAGTCGGGAATCTGGGAGAGTTCGTACAGGAATCTGCGCAGGAAGATGAAGAGATCAAACACATCTTCACACGAACACACCAATCTGGATGCAAGTAAGTGCACTTAAGTGTGATTAAGCTGAATATTAGCGGCACGAGTCACAGAGGCTCGCTGGCTTCCTGTTTGATTAGCATACACGCTGACTCACTACAGCGAGGGTCAAAGGTCACACACAGCTGGCTGATTCTGATGGTTTTACAGGAACGCTTTAGATGTTTGTGCAGCATGTTCATCTCTCACCCTTCAGTTCATAAAAACAAACCACATTAACACACTTACTGTACACGCCTGACACTCAGCAGGGTAAGAAAACAGAAGCATTTATTATAATAATAATAACAATAATGTATTGTAAAGCGTTTAATCATCCTTCTGAGGAATGTCTGATGGTGTGTTACTGATGTCTGGTACACTAAAAAAATATTTTTCCAAGTTAAACAAAGTATAATGCATCATTTGGAAAAATAAAACAAAGATTACTGGAATATGTTTCACACTCAGTGTTTGTTTTAGTATCATTGATATACAGTAACATCATAGTTTTTAAGATTATGAATTAGATTTATATTTTTTATATTTTCTGCTTTCGTGTTAATTTTAGTTCAAGTTTCATTTTTTTGTAATTTTTATAATTTATTGTTAATATAATATTTTTTTATTGTTTTAAAATGTCTATTTATTAATTTTTATTTCAGTTTTAATTTTAGTAAATCAAATTAAACTAAGCAAAACTGAGAAAAGTTGCTGAAATAAAATAGGTTTAAGTTTTATTAAATATTTTATTTTAGTTAATATTTATTTTATTTCAAGTAACATTGTTTAGTTTTAGTTAACTATGTTAACCCTGTTAACAAAGAAAATACTATTTCAGTCCTTTTACTTCTAAATTACGTGTTTAAGTCAATGTTAATGTTAATTAAATTCAATGTTACTCGCTGTTTCTTTGTATCTACAGTATTTGTGGAAAATTACTATCCATTTCTGAGTGAATATACACTGATAAAAATGATTTTTTGGTGAAGTAAATACTACATAAAAGCAAATGTAATTTCTACATTAAATAATTTAGTTCAGGCAAAAAAAAAAAATTAAAGTAAATTCTATATTAGTACTCAATTTAAGCTTGTAGAAATTAAAGTTATGAACTTATAAGTATATTTTACTTGGTAATTGTTTGTTATGTTTACAAGGATTCTTTAAGTAAATATCAAAGTCATGATCCCGTTGTTCCCATCATGCACTTGGGCATGAATAATTAATAAGGTTAACTTTTTTGCTGTTTTTGAGATGCATTTACACAGTTTTACGGTTGCTTTTGTTGTTAGGTTTAGTAACTTACTATTTTGTGGCATCTGGATTTGACTCAAACACTATCCACTGATTGTCACCGTCATTGTGTATGGTGTACCAAGTATTGAGGTCTCTGTGTTCATTTGTGTAGTAATTCTATTGAGTGGACATATTATCTTAAAAGAATAACAGTCTACTTGCTTACTTACATGTTTGTGAGTGAATCACATGCTTTAATAGCATGGTTGTTTTCCAGTGCCTCATCGATTGAGTACATTTTAGAAGCCATG
Source organism: Schizothorax lantsangensis (assembly GCA_027422415.1). Taxonomy (NCBI): domain Eukaryota; kingdom Metazoa; phylum Chordata; class Actinopteri; order Cypriniformes; family Cyprinidae; genus Schizothorax; species Schizothorax lantsangensis. The sequence goes on from CM049858.1 coordinate 31,114,987, forward strand.
ACTGAGTGAAATGTATTTAAAGGGACAGTTCACCCAAAAATGAAAATGCTGTCATCATTTACTCAGCCTCAAGTAGTTCCAAACCTGTATGAATGTGTTTGTTCTGCTGAACACAAAGGAAGATATTCTGAAGAATGTGGGAAACAGAGCAGTTCTGGATCATAGTATTTTTTTTCCTACTATGGAAGTCAATGGTGCCCCAAAACAGCCTGGTTACAAACTTTCTTCAAAATATCTTCCTTTGTGTTCAGCAGAACAAACACATTCATACAGGTTTGGATCTACTTGAGGCTGAGTAAATGATGACAGAATTTTCATTTTTGGGTGAACTGTCCCTTTAAGTATTGCAGATTCAACTTAAAATAATTAAGTAAAAAGTACTGGCCATGTTACATTTACTTATTTTATACTAATTTTACCTAACTTAGTTAAGTAGATTTTACTTAAATACTTGCATTTTACTTAAAATCGATGTGTGCAAAAACTTGCCAAATAAAAATTAAGTAAATCTTACTTATGTGTAGTTGTTAAAGTAAATCGTACAGTAAATTTGTGTGTGAAAGTTACCATGTTATTTTGGCTTCACATGAGGCTCTTAAAGTCTCATATTAACATTATATATAAAGTTTAGATCTTCGTGGCGATATTTTCAAAACCTTTGTTTTTATGAGCTGATGGTTTGAAGTCAACATTGTTTTGTGTTAATTGACAGTATAGAGTTTAACCCATGTACTATAACTAGTCCTATGTGGAATGTGAACCAGAAGTAGATGATTTCAGCAAATCATCAATTCAAATATTGTTATAATAACACTGTCCTGCATTATATTTGCTGAATAAAATCCAATACTTGTTTCTTGCTCATTTTAAGCCACTGTTTCCAAAAATAATGTCTGTTTTGCTGGAGCACATGACACTTTCTCACAAAATATGATGCATTTTGTAGCATTTTTGCTTTTGAGAATCATTTGCAAGTGAAGAAGTCTTGCAATACTCATTAATCAGCAGAAAAACACCATAAACATATGAATCCTGTCTATTTAATCAATTCTCAGCCCATTTTCACACTTATAAACCAGATGTGTTCAGCTTTGTACTGCAACCAAACAGACAGAGAAAATGAAAAATTGTAATAGTCTTTGATAGGGCTGTGCAATTAATCGAAATTCAGTTTCGATTTCGGCCTCCAACGATTATGAAAATACAATAATCGAGATAAAACGATTACGGCGCCCCATTCCGCCCCCTTTCCAGCGGTGCGCTTTCACTCCTCCATAAAAGCCCATTTTCACGTGTAAATCAGTAAAATCATGTAACGTGACTTTTGCAAAATTGGATGTGCTTGAGTTATTAAAGTTGATTAGATTTATTAATGTTTTACAGAGAGCTTGTGCTGTTCCTCAGGAGGATATCTGTGTGTGCGCTCAGAGACGGAGCAGAGCACAGACATGTAAAGTCATCCTTGAGCTGAACGTATGCGCCTAAACGGTCAAATACACGCAAAGATGTGTCAAAATGTGCCGCTTAGTGATTATTCACGTAAACCCTCGTCGGTTATGTAATAAATGAATGTAAACAGATGATACTGAAAATACGCGTGTAACAGTAAATTGGATCCGTGCGGCTCTTAAAGTGACAGCGCGCTATATTCCTGCTCCGACTGTGTGCTTAATATTAATCAAACAATAAAAGAAAAGACAAAATCACTCTCTGCTCTTCACAGAAGGTCTTTTGTAGCTTTAATAAGAAACAAATTAAGTTTAATTCTTACAGTGAAGACTACGCTGTTTTATTTTACATTTGATTATTCAATTTCTATAGTAGGCTGTTAACTGAATACTTTAGATTTGCATTAAAAAGAAATTGGTTATACGGCCCGCTAATAATCGTGTTAAATAATCGTGATTACAATATTGACCAAAATAACCGTGATTATGATTTTTGTCATAATCGAGCAGTCTTTGATATTAAACGGAGTATTTGAACATGTTTCCAGTCCTTTGCTGATTGTGAGTTCAGTGATGCATTCTGAACTCTTTTTGCCATTAAAACTGAAGCTTTTGGCATTTCACGGCTTATTTTGGTTATTTTAAAGCTGATACATATATAGAATCTGAACATCTTAATTGCTCCTTTGTAAAAGAAAAAAAAAACTACTGTTTTTATTGATATTTCTGAACTCAGCATCATCAAATGTACTAATACTATGCCTTTTTTGCAAATCAACAGAATGAAGATGCAGGACTGTGTTATAAATGAATGTCAAATAACTGCAATTATTATCCTAATATAGGGTCTCTGACACAACCCACGAGTTATTCAGTGCATGATCAGAGCGACTCGATGACGTACTGTTCCGGTTTATCCAGAAGCTTCACCTCGTCTTCTTTAGACGTCTCGTAATGTTTCTTGATCTTCTCCAGTTCATCAGGCTGAGCTCTCTGTCAACATTCACAACAAACCCATCAGAAGTCAAACTAGTCATTGCAGGAATATAAAATGCAGCCTTTGCATGATTATAATGGCAATGGCACAAAAACATCTAGATGCTGGTGATGGATCCAGAGCTAACTGGGCTTCACATCACTCGCTTTGTGCAATATTACACTCATAATTCATCATTTATAGGTCTCTTGCACAAAAGATGATGAGGATCTTTTGATGGACTCCACTGACTTCAACGGTATTTTTTTCCTTACTATGGAAGTCAATGGGGACCAGAAACAGAAGAAAGAAACTCAACAAATGATGACAGAATTTCTATTTTCGGGTGAACTATCCCTTTAAGACACAGATAACCAGTTTTAGTTTTAGCACACACACCTAACACACAGATATGAAGTCTTAAACAGGAAATACACAGTACAATATATAATGTAAACAAACTCTGGAACAACTAACAAACTGATCAAATCATCAGATCATGGTTAGAGTTATACACACACACACACGCATGCACACACATGCACACACACAGAAACACCACACACACACACACACACACACATGCGCACACACAGAAACACACACACACACACACACACACACACACATGCACACACACAGAAACACCACACACACACACACGCGCACACACGCACGCTCACACGCACACAGAAACACCACACACACACACACGCGCACACACACACACACACACACACACACACGTGCACACACACACGCACGCACGAAGGCACGCACGCACGCACGCACACACACAGAAACACCACACACACACACACACACACACCCGCACACACGCGCACACACACACACACACACTCACACAGAAACACCACACACACACACGCGCACACACACACACACACACACAGAAACACCACACACACACACACGCACGCACGTGCACACGCACACTCACACACGCGCACACACGCACACTCACGCACACACACACACACAGAAACACCACACTCACGCACACACACACACACACACACACTCACACATGCACTCACACACGCACTCACAGAAACACCACACTCACGCACACACACACACACAGAAACACCACACTCACGCACACTCACGCACACACACACACACACACAGAAACAACACACGCACGCACACACACACTCACACATGCACTCACACACGCACTCACACACGCACTCACAGAAACACCACACACACGCGCACACACACACACAATTACACGTTTAATGAAGTAATAAAGGCAAACAGCTGGTGCTGTAGAAAATAAACAAAGAGTGAAGAATGAGAATAAAAATCAGGTGTTAATCTGGTGAGGGTTCAGGTTTCATTTGTGTACTCACGTTCTCATATAAAGCTTCAATGGTCTCCAGATCCACCACAGAATGATCCACCGTCAGAACAGCTGCAATATAAAGACTTCATGAGACGGAAAACAAACATAACCTCGTTATAAACACCAGATCTGTACGTTTACTACAGTCACAACTGCAAAAAACACACTTAAACAAGTTTTGTGTTTGAAATGCTTCTTTCTGTTTATTTCTGGGTTTTTTCAGCCTAATTTTCTCCCAGAAAAGACACATTTGCACCTCTGGCCAGTTGTGTTAACTATGTTAAGACTGTGTCTTATTAACTAGTCTGACTAACTAGTCTTATTTTTCAGATTCAAATTAGACCATGTTTTTTATGTAAGTTATGACCCGTGTTAAATAAAACAATCAAATGACTAACTTTTAAGCCAAGTCTAAGCAGCTTATGCAAGCGGCCGCTGGAAATAAACAGCTTATGAAGCAGAAATATGTCAGATTGTGCTCTATTTCTAGTGACCAATCAAATGCGAGTAAATGAGTGTGATTGATCATGTGACTGTGTTCAGACGGTCAGGTTGTGTTTGTATGTTTTTCTCACTCAGACTCATTTAAATCTAATGAGGTCTCTGATTATATTAATTTATTATTATATTTTTCATTATTTTGTTTATGTTACAAACATTAATAGTAGATTTATTTTAATTTATATATTAATAAAAAAATATTTTTGAGAAAACAAAACATATACAATTTTTTTTATTGCTCCTTTCAAATCTCTTTTCATTCAGAAGTGACTTTTTTCTTTAATTTGCAAACTTAAATATTTGTTAACCTCTTCGGTCATTTTGACTGAAAAATTTTACATTTTGAAATTTTAAAAACCATAGCTTCATCGGAATGAGATGACTCTTGGTGACTTTTGTAGCTAAGTGAACAAACAAAATATCATGGACATGATTTTGATATGTTAAAAGGTTGGAAAATAAAAACGTAACACTTGGTAATTAATATATTATACCAAAATAGCTCATAAAAATTGCCCAAATATTGCATAGTATCATAAAATCCCCACCAAATTCTAAATAATAATTTAAAATATTATTGAACAAAAATATATTACATTGATTTTCCTGAAAATAAAAATATTTTGAGGCTTCAATCACTTTTGACTGCAAAGGTATCAAGTGTGACCCAAAAATGAAGAGGCCCAGAGGGTTTTAAAAACACACACAGAGATATATATATATATAAACACACACATATATACATTAGTTCTGTCAATCGATTAAAATAGGTAGCTGAAGTGTTTGAATGATAAAGTTTACCCTCTTTAACTTTATGTTGCCTTTCCCTTCTTATGAACAACACATTTTCGTACACGATAAAAGCTCCTTGTATTTCCTCGGTTTGACCGATTTGAACATCCATAAACAACACAAAACACAGGCATTTTGAGTTTCTGCTATTGATTCCTATGGAGAAAAATCACTGCCTGCCCTCCAGCTGCATTTCGCGCCACAGCAATGACGTCATGGGGACACAACCTATTCAGTTCAAGGCAAGCGATTCACTACAGGGTTTCTGCAGGATTTTTAAGCTCAAATTTAAGACTTTTTAAGACCTTTTTTAAGACCTCCACAAATAAAATTAATACCATATGAGTGGGTCGGGGCAATGTCTATAGTACCATATTAAACTGTAAAATGACTGTCAAAAGCATAATTTACAATTCATATACAAGTTTTCACAAAAACTATAAGTTTTATAAAACATAAACTTTACATTTCAGCCTTTAAACCACTTTTAAGAAAATGGATAAGTCAAAAGTATTAATTATATTGATTTTAGCAGTTATTATCAATAAATTAGTATATAAATTAAATAACATGAATTAGGGGTGTGTGAAATTGACAAAACAATATATCTTGATATTTTCTGGGATTTTATCGATAACGATAGTTAGACGATATTTTGCTGAGTGTTATTGAGTTATTATGCTGATATCTAAAAGATTACCGTTGACAGCTGACTCCTGAATTTTTTTGATATTCTTCATATTCTGTGTGGTCAGTTCACAGCAGTGATAGAAAAAAAAATTTTCAACAAGTTTTATGGCCATGTTTACCTTTAAGCCATTTTTTACTAAAAGTGTGCATCATCTTTTGAGTCAAATTCTTGCATTTGGGCTGTTACCAAGCAGATGAAATCAGTATCAACAAAATGTATCTTTGCAATGCATATGAAGTGGCATTTAGATGTATTTACACACTGTTTAATGCAGCTCGGAAGGACACAGAATGCTAACCTGCAGTTACAAATGCATAAATAATGTTTTGATATTTGAAACATAAAACGGTGAAAACTGATGTTTGAAATTATTTTTAAAAAATGAAGATACTT
>CM049858.1:31126159-31143659 GCA_027422415.1 Schizothorax lantsangensis
CGCCTGACCTGAACCCCATAGAGAATCTATGGAGTATTGTCAAGAGGAAGATGAGAGACACCAGACCCAACAATGCAGATGAGCTGAAGGCCACTGTCAAAGAAACCTGGGCTTCCATACCACCTCAGCAGTGCCACAAACTGATCACCTCCATGCCACGCCGAATTGAGGCAGTAATTAAAGCAAAAGGAGCCCCTACCAAGTATTGAGTACATATACAGTAACATGAACATACTTTCCAGAAGGCCAACAATTCACTAAAAATGTTTTTTTATTGGTCTTATGAAGTATTCTAATTTGTTGATAGTGAATTGGTGGGTTTGTGTTAAATGTGAGCCTAAATCATCACAATTAAAAGAACCAAAGACTTAAACTACTTCAGTCTGTGTGCATTGAATTTATTTAATACACGAGTTTCACAATTTGAGTTGAATTACTGAAATAAATGAACTTTTCCACGACATTCTAATTTATTGAGATGCACCTGTATATATATATATATATATTTTTTTTTTATAAATCTAAAAAAAACATTTTGTACATATACAGCATATACTGTATATGTGTATATGTATTTGTGCAGGTGTGTAAGTGTTTTTTATTTTAAATATTTATTATATTAATTATTATATTAATTAAAATTATATATATATATATTCATTCATTCATATATATTAAAATTTATTTAAAAAATATTGTTTATATTATTTAAAATATTATATTTTATAAATGTTATTTTTAAATTTATTTATTTATGCACTTATATATTTAACAATTTCTTTATATATTTCACCATTTATTTAATGATTTAATTTTGAGTAATTTGGCCCTCCATACACACACATTTAAGAAATATTAAATTCAAAATTTAAATATTTTATTTCTTGAATTGAAAAATTATCTACTTTTTATATTTAATATGTTCCTGACACGTTTCTTAGAGTGAGTGTTTTAGGAAGGAAATATTCTAGATCTGATTCACGCATCATGAATATGAACATATAAATGGAAAATGATGAGAAGTTTATTTCAGAACATTCAGTACCTGCCGCTGTCCTGGAGACAGTATGAAACCACATATAACACATTTAATAACTCAACATTATTAAACACATCAGGTTTCTAAAGCACAGCGAGCAGCCGCTGCAGTAAACATCATTATTAATCTGTTCCACGAGGAGAAGTTCATGAATTCTGGAAATACTTCCATCTACAGCCGGCCGTCAAACGCTTCCCAGAATACACGCCAATAAACACAGCGTTAGGGACTTAAAGTTAGAAACAATTAAAATGTCAGTTTGTTTAAGAAGCATCATTACTGTTCAAGCTGCATATTAATAATGATTCATCTGACTGTGTGATGTTTACATACTTCCCAGAGACGTCAGGAGACGAGAGACACACCAGAACATGAGCAGATAGGATAGAGAAGAGATAAAAACTAAAATAATAAAGTCAAGAAACAAGAGACATACCAGAACACGCAGCAGACAGCACAGAGAAAATAAAATAGAATAAAGAAATGAGAGACATCAGAACATTCAGCAGACAGGACAGAGAAAACATTAAAAAAAAAATAAAAAAAATTGAAATAAAATAAAATAAAATAATAAAGTCAAGAAACGAGAGACATACCAGAACACACAGCAGACAGGATAAAATAAAATAAAATAAAATAAAATAAAATAAAATAAAATAAAAAAAATAAAAATTAAAAAAAAAAAAATTAAAAAAACATAAAAAATAAAATAAAATAAAATAAAATAAAAAAAATTAATAAAATAATAAAATAAAATAAAATGCAGACAGGACAGATAAAATAAAATATAGAAAAAATAAAATAAAATAATAAAATATAATTTAATTTAATTTAATTTAATGCAGACAGGACAGATAAAATAAAATAAAATATAGAAAAAATAAAGTAAAACAAAATAATAAAATGAAATGAAATAAAATAAAATAAAATAAAATAAATAATAGAAAAAAATTAATAAAATAAAATAATAAAATAAAATAAAATGCAGACAGGACAGATAAAATAAAATAAAATAAAATATAGAAAAAATAAAATAAAATAATAAAATATAATTTACACACAGCAGACAGGACAGAGAAAAGATTATTATTCTGACGTCTCACATGTTCAGATATTGACTCCTGATGACAGCACCTGTTAGTCATTAGAGCAGATGGAGATGACAGAGGCTCCGCCCCTCATGTCATCCCGCCGCGCTTTGATATGATAATCAGAGCGAAGAAAGGCGCCACGGATCCGTGCAGCGGATGCATCTCAACACATGACACAAATTAGCCGCGGAGTTTGACCTGCGCTGATTGTGTTCTGAGGAGAGCTGCGCTGCTGATAGACGTCTTTCCAAACACGCTTTCTGTATCATCTACATGTGTCCGACACAAACACACAACCACTTCATTTCCATAATCCATGCACAGATCAAAACACACTTACACACGCTTTCCCAAACACTCACAGATTTCCTCGCCTCTACCAACAGACCCGGACCCAGAGGGTAAAATCAAATAAAAATAAAACTTATATTTATAAAAATAATCAATATATATATATATATTTGTAAAAAAATATATTTATAAAATATGTATAAAAATAAAAAATAAAAATAAATAAATATTTATAAACACTTAATTTTAAAATAAGTGATATAAATAAAATATACATATTATTTTAATAAATAATCAGTGATTTCAGCTAAATCACACACAGAAGACTATACACCGAACATCATTAACTCTAATTAATTCAAAACATATCTGAAAATAAAAATTAAATATTAATAATTGCATATATTATTATTATTACTATTATTATTATTGTTTTTAATGAATATTTTAATATATAATATATAAATGTAATTTTATTTTTATATTTTCTCTTTTCAATTTCATTCTGCTTTCAATTTTTAAAGTTTTTATTAGTTTAATATATTTTTGTATTTTTATATATTTACAATATTTCACAAATGAATATACTGTATATATATGTGTATATATATATATATTTTACAATACAATATTATTTTATATATTTACAATATTTCACAAATTTTTATATATATATATTGATGTGTATATTTAAGAATTTAATTTTTTTAATGTTTTTATACAATTGAACTAGCTAAAGATGGATTTTAAATTTTGCATACCGAAATATATATATATATATATATATTTTATTTTTTTTCAATTTAAAACTTTAAAATTTAAAACCCAAAATTAAAAATATATATACATACATATATATGCATATATGATATTTCTTAAATTGACTGATATGACTCATATTCACGCTCATGTTTGAATAAGACTAGCCAGACTCAGACCTGATCATTAGAGAGGCATCGTTACTCGTGTGAACTCAAACGATCAGACGAGACAGCAGCTCTATCGATCTCTATCGCTCTGTCAGGACAGAGACTCCAGTCTGGCCTGGTTTTCCTGGAGGCTGCTTTCTCAGGAGACTGATTCAGAACGAGTAAACACACATAAATGATGGATCTGCATCTGTGTCGCTGGTGTTTAGCCGTTCTTTCAGAAATTACATCGTCCTGCCAAAACCAGAGAGCTCCAGCATCTATTCATCTCTTCACATTCACTAAAGGAGAGATATTAAAACGTATTAAAAGCCTAAATAAATCAATATATATAATATTATTGTGATTTCACCTAAATCACAAATGCAGTGATGGGGACTAAATGCTGGTTACATGCTTAGAAAAAAAAAAACCTAATTCATTCAAAATATATTCAAAAATAAAAATAAATAATTTTTGTGTTAACAGTAGTGTTACTGTAATATCACTGAGAAATACATTTAAATTTTAATATTCAAATATTTTTTGTAATTTTGTAATTTTTTGTAATTTTGCTTTGTTTTTAAATATTTAGTTTATATAGTTTTTATTTTATAAATAAAATAAAATAATAAAATAAAATGAAATAAAATAATAAAATGTCAAAAAATTTAAATAATAATTATATAAGATTTTAAAAATAAAATAAAATATTTATTTGGATTGTTTTATTTTAAAATTATTTATTTAAATTTGCCATTATAATTAATTAATTAATTATTACTAAGTGTTTTATTTTGATCGCTCATTTTTCATTTTAAAATTATTTATTTATTTTAATTTGACATTTTTATGATTTTATTAATTATCATTTAATTGTTTAATCATTTTTTGTGCCATTTTCCCATGAAGTGGTGATTTTGTTCTTTTGAACACATGGGATGGAAATAGCGCTTTATTTGTAAATGTTTTATGCAATATTCTGACTTTTCACAGAAGTTTATCTCGAAACTTCGGATGGAAACATATCTATAAATGAGCAATGAGCTATGAATTTCACTCTGATAACTGAAGATATTCAAACGTCTTTCTCCCCTTAATAAATAAATAAAAAGCAGTTTGTAAGAGCTGATTTAGCAGGAACTTAGACACACACACACACACACACACACACACACACACACACACACACAGTCTGGTCAGCTATTCTTGTAGGGACTCTCCATAGGTGTAATGGTTTTTATACTGTACAAACTGTATTTTCTATCACCCTACATCAACCCTACACCTAAACTTAGCCCTTACAGGAAACTTTCTGCATTTTACTCTCTCAAAAAAACTAACTCTGTATGATTTATAAGCTTTTGTACCCATGGAAACCTCAATTTAGGTCCCCACTGTGACACAAGTCCCCATGAGTCTGTGTGTATTCAGGTTTAAGTCCCCACCAGGATATATAAACCTGTACACACACACTCTCACACACACGCTCACACACACACACACACACGCTCACACACTCACACTCACACTCACACACACACGCACTCACACTCTCACACTCTCACACACACACACACATACACACATACACACATACACACATACACACATACACACTCACACACGCACTCTCACACACTCTCACACACTCTCACACACTCTCTCACACACACACACACACACACACACACACACGCACACGCACACACGCACACACGCACACACGCACACACGCACTCACACACTCACACACTCACACACTCACACACACACTCACGCACACACACACACATACACACATACACACATACACACACACACACACACACACAGCAGTGGAGTCCCGTGGAGCCCCGGCTGATTGATCAGGAGTGTCTGGAGCGCTTTGGGTCCAGGCTGAATGTTTAAGACGCCAGACCAGTGCTGACCTGCACAATCACTCGCTGCTGACCGAGACATTTCTACCTCATCTGACCCAGACTACAGTCTCAAAGCTGTCAAACTCATCGACTATGAAACATACTCAGTTTCCTCAGTAAAGCAGCTCTACAGAAGACAACAGAGTCGTTATTCAGATCAAGTTTTGTTCTCATCTGACAGCGTCAGTGCAGTTAAATCAGTAATATTCTTGTCTATTACAGTTTTTTGTAAATTGCTTAGACTAAAAGTGATACTTGAGACCATTCACTCGTATACCTAACCTTCAAACCAAGTCTGCAAAACCACTCAGTTTGATATTGTAAAACAAACTTTTTGCAAAACTCTAAACACAGTTCTCTACATTACACACATCTCTCAAAACTAACAGCTCTTATGTTTAATTTGGGAAACACTGCCATTTAAATGCCACACTCACTTATTGATGACCTACAGCCAGACAACATGTGTGAAAACACTTAGACATCAGTGTTTTGAGCATTTCTGTTTACAATGTATCTATATTAAAAGCGCTTTAGAAATAAAGTTGACTTCTGACTTGGCTTATGCATATTCTGTATATACACACACACACACACACACACACACACACACTATATATATATATATATATATATATATATGAAGAGTTCATTTGCAAAAACAGATAACAGTTTTCAAAAATCAAGTTTTTTCATTGTGCATTCCAATTAATTTCAATCAAACTGCAGTTGGGTTATTTTGATTAGGTACAAAATTACTAAAAAATACTAGCTAACTAACACAAAACACAATAAAAACATGATAGCATAATAAAAAATATGATTTTTTAATTTTGAACATGATCTGTTTTTGCAAATAAACTCTTCATATACATGTATATATACAGTATATATATATATAAATGTGTCCCTGGAGCACAAAAGCAGTCATAAGTAACACAGGTATATTTGTAGCAATAGCCAACAATACATTGTATGGGTCAAAATTATCCATTTTTCTTTTATGCCAAAAATCATTAGGATATTAAGATCATGTTCCATGAAGATATTTTGTAAATTTCCTACCGTAAATATATCAAAACTTAATTTATGATTAGTAATATGCATTGCTAAGAACTTCATTTGAACAACTTTAAAGGTGATTTTCTCAATATTTAGATTTTTTTTGCACCCTCAGATTCCAGATTTTCAAATATTGTCCTATCATAACAAACCATACATCAATGGAAAGCTATTTATTCATATTGATTTTAAAAAATTTACCCTTATGACTGGTTTTGTTGTCCAGGGTCACATATTGTCTCTTAAACCTCAGATCTGAGCTGATCTGGAATCACAGCAGTGGGATCTGAACACTAGAGCACAGAGGGAATGATGGGAATGACGGCTCAAACGAGCTTATTATATACAAGCACCAAGCACAAGTTCCTCAAAGAGCAATGCTGAAGCACAACACAGCACTATAACCGCTGTTAACGGAGGATTCAGCAAACTCAGATGTCAAATGAACATTACGGTTTGGCAGAGAGACTCAGAATGTGACTCAAACCCCCTCTAGTGGAAAAACCATGTGACTTCTTTTAATTACAGTTTGCTTACGCACATTTTCAAAACTTTGCCTCTTTTTTTCAAAACATCACACACAAGTCCAAGAATTGCACACAAAATGCAAAACACCTCACATCTCTTGCAAAACAAAGCACTGCGTTCAAAATATCACAAACACATCTCAAAAGCAAACCTTTGTCTTACGTTGCAACCATCTTTACCATAATATTATATTTTTGGATAAATCATACGCACACAGTTATTCAAAACCTAAAGCTGTTCTTTCATCAGCTCCTGTTACATTTCTGTTCAAGACAAAGTTATTTGCAGAGAGATGTTGAAAAATCCACAGTAAACACGAAAGCAAACTTTTTTTACTGTAAGCATCTGTGGTTGTGAATACAGTAGAGGAGCAAAGTAACGCGGGGTTAGTTGTAACACGTTTTTTTAAATATTTCCACACATGCTAGCATAACCAAATTTACAGTATATGCGCCAAAATTCAAAAGTCTTTTGAAGATATCGCTGAACATTTTTTTTTTACCATAGTAAAATTATATTTCTGGCTTGAGTACATTTTTCATCTCAGATTTTATTACTAATTTAAAATGAGACAAATCTGCTATTATTTTAATCTCCAATCTGTTATTTATCAGTTTAGATTTGTTTGATAACTAGCAGAAGACACTAACCGGTTTTAAACTAAAGTTGCACAGATGGGGTAAGTTGTCACACTGCGTTACAATCTGCCCTGCCGTGCTATTTAATGACATTAGCGATGTAATTCACACTATTTACTTTAATACATTTTAATGAGAAATGACGAGAAACAGGTGAATAAAGACTGACAATCATTGTTTAATGTTCAGAAATTATTATTTCAAGACATGTATAACGTTTATGTGGGCCGTCCCAGGCATGGTTGCAATATGTTCATTGTCAAACTCAAAAATCAGATTACTTTTAATTATTAAAAAATTGCCATTATTTTATTTAAAATAAATAATTATTTTATTTTATTGACAAAATATTTTAGTTTGTCTTGTACATTTTTTTCATAAGATTAGATAACATTTTAGGCTGTCATATGGTCATGTTACAACGTGCCCCACCTACGGGGCATGTTGTCACATTTCACTTCCAATTTTTGAGGGTAAATAAAGAAAAACGTATACACTGTATTTATGAAACAAAGTGACATATTTGTACTAGACAAGTGTGAAATTACTGTGGATAAAAAAATATACTCTGAACACGAAGTGGATTTACACAATTTGAGAAAGTCAAAAAGTGTTACTTTGTGTCCCGCTCTCCCCTATTACACAGTACTAAAGAGAAGAAACACATCAAGCATGATTGCTTGTGTTTGAAAAAGGAAATCAAGATACTTCTTGATAGATTTGTGTGTTACATAGAGAATTGTGTGTTGTGTTGTGCAAAAAGTGTTTTATGAAATTAAAAACTGAGTCAAAGGCTGAGAATTAGTGTCTGGTTTTTGCAGATTTGGTGTGTGCTTCTGCTGTTTACCTCACATTACGCTATGGAGGCTTTCTTTTAATTTTATTTATTTATTTGATTCCTCAGTGTTTGCTAAACATTCTGTTTATTTATAAGTCTGTAATATATAATACAGCATGTGGTGTATGCCATGCCTCATCTTATTCGTTTTTGTTCATAAACGTTATGTAAGCTAGTTTGTCATTCTAGCCTACTGTTTTATTGTTGTTGTGCTTTTTAATTAAGAATAACAGTGAATCCATCTTTTGTTTTGGTCTTAAAGGGATAGTTCACTTTGAAATTAAAATGTGGTATCTATCAGCTTACCCCAAGGGCATCCAAGATGTAGGTGTCTTTTTTTCTTCAGTAGATCCAATTTTGATGTTTTTAGGTCAAACCGTTCTAGTCTGTCAGTCATATAATGGCAGGTATAGGTCACTGTCTCTATAAGAGGGAAAAAGAACATGCACAGAGAAATCCAAATTAAACATTTCCCCATCGTAACTACACATTGATGGCCTAAGACACGAAACGAGCGGTTTGTGTGAGAAAACGAACAGTATTTATATCGTTTTTTACCTCTTGTACACAACCATGTCCAAGTGATCTGAGTGCACACACACATCCGGTGTGTGACGTGTGTGTGCGCGCGCTCTGGCTCACGCTGCATTCACACGGGGCGTCGGCGTCAACGCTTGACGGAGGGCGTGTCTGAAGCGTGGTGCTGACGCGCCGTCATAGTTACAACAACCAATCACATACTTCTCTGGTGTTGCATGAACTGGATTGGGTATTTGCATGAGGCGATCTGATTGGCTGATGCCTCCGTTGGCACTTGAAAAGTTGCGTCAGCACCACGCTTCAGACACGCCCTCCGTCAAGCGTTGACGCCGACGAGCCAGAGCGCGCGCACACACGTGTCACACACCGGATGTGTGCGCACTCAGATCACTTGGACATGGTTGTGTACAAGAGGTAAAAAACGATATAAATACTGTTCGTTTTCTCACACAAACCGCTCGTTTCGTGTCTTAGGCCATCAATGTGTAGTTACGATGGGGAATTGTTTAATTTTGATTTCTCTGTGCATGTTCTTTTTCCCTCTTATAGAGACAGTGACCTATACCTGCCATTATATGACTGACAGACTAGAACGGTTTGACCTAAAAACATCAAAATTGGATCTACTGAAGAAAAAAAGACACCTACATCTTGGATGCCCTTGGGGTAAGCTGATAGATACCACATTTTAATTTCAAAGTGAACTATCCCTTTAAGAAGTGAAAGGTGTATAGATGTATGTAAGCAAAACAGACAATTATCTTTTCTTGTAAAACGTGACAACAAGATCGCGAATTTGAAAGCAAAAGCATACGAAGCCCGGCTTATAACAAAATTCACAAAGTTCACAAAATTCAAACTTTTGTTACCCTATAACTATAAACTATGATAAAAGTTCATCAGCATGCATTGATTAATCCCATGTTGTAGCAAAAAAATAAAAATATTGCGACCAAATTATGTGCTCGTGCGACCAACTGAGAAAGTTAGTCGCAAAAGAGTGGGAAGAATGAGTCTAGAGCCCTGAACTGTAAAGCTAAATCTATTCCTGACTAATGCTCTGTGAGCACATACAGCGGCTTTATAAGAGCCAGTCACAGAAACACAGACACTTCAGATTTAAATGATTTCTCAGGTAAATCCAGATCATTCCTCTGCTCAGCGACTCAGAGCTGATGATTTCTCGTACCTTCTTGGCTTTGTTCTTCTTCTCGTACGTGTCTGACAGCGGCTTCTTCTTGGTCTGGACTGTGGCTTTGGAGAACAGATCCTCGAACTCTTTGGTGTTTATGAGATCAGGCTCTTCCAGTGAATTCCAGAGCGTGTTATTACTGTAAAACACACACACACACACAGTCAGTGTGTTATATCAGACAAACACTCTTAACAGGGTCATGAACTGCCTCTGTTTTTTTATTTTGTACTGTTCTCTGAGGTGCACTTATAACATTATCAAGATTTTTACATTCAAAAAACATCAATAAGCTATTCTCTATCCTGTTTTTAACCCCCTCATCAGAACGCTCTGTTTGAATAGGTGTGGAGGATTGTGGACAAATGGACGCTGTTGTGTTTTAGGTCAAATCCAATATAGTCGCACAGCATCGTCTTTTAGTTTCAATCTTTCTGAAAATCCTGCGTCGAATTGTGCCTTGTTTGTAAACGAATCCACGGTAAAATGAAGTGAACAAAAGACTGAGTGATGTAGAATCGGTGGGCGGGGCTAAACAGGCAGCGCCGTAGAATCGGTGGGCGGGGCTAAACAGACAGCGCCGTATAATTGGTGGGCGGGGCTAAACAGACAGCCGTAGAATCGGTGGGTGGGGCTAAACAGACAGCGCCGTATAATTGGTGGGCGGGGCTAAACAGACAGCCGTAGAATCGGTGGGCGGGGCTAAACAGGCAGCGCTGCCCTTGAATCGGTGGGCGGGGCTAAACAGGCAGCGCTGTTGAATCGGTGGGTGGGGCTAAACAGCTATAGAATCGGTGGGCGGGGCTAAACAGGCAGCACTGTTGAATCGGCGGGCGGGGCTAAACAGCTGTAGAATCGGTGGGCGGGGCTAAACAGGCAGTGATGTTAATCTTCTTCCGCGGGGCAGGGTTTATCCACACTATTACATCATAGAGTAGAACATTCCACAAGCTGTCGTTTTGGCAGACTGCCTTCAATATAAGCTGTTTTTAGATTAACAACAAAGTATTGAGTTCTGAAACCTGCAGGATGTTTTTATAGTACATTGACCTCTTATATGTCAAAAGATCAAGGGAATTTTGGTTTCTCAGTTCATGATCCCTTTAAAATAACACTGATGGAGGAACAGTGTCAGCTGTAGTTTAAGGCTCATTTAATGTTCAGCGTTTATTTACATGTTTGAAGACTGGAGCTGCAGACTGGAGTGAGGAATTTGGCTGATTCAGTCTGCAGTACAGCGTTCGTGGATGAGAATTATTTGATTTGCCGTTGCTGAGAAACACGAGCAACACAAACAGGCCGATGGCGCACGAGCGAGTCTTTAACGACACTCCAGCCTGCCTTCACTATCGCAGTTTCCACTCCTTTATCCTGAGGAAAAACTCATATCAGACAATACAGATGATCCGTATCCCAGCAGCTTCTGTTTGTGTTGAAGGACCACAGGCTTTGACATACATATCTGACCGCCGTCCATCAGAGATTAGGAGGGTCATTAAGGTCACCTGGTCAATAAAATCTACATTAGGATGATTTTAAGTTGATACTCTAATGTTTTAGCTCAGATGTTTCTACTAAAAATCCTTCTGAGAAATAAAAACAGATGCAAAAAAATCACTAGTTGTGATCTTGAGCTATAAAATGTATCTGGAGCAGCTCAGATCGTTTTCAGGTTAATATGTGGAGACTTACTTGTTGTCCTGAATCTGGATGCGGCTCCAGTAGAGCGGTTTCATGGGGCAAGCCGGTTCCACGGCCGGTTTACGCGGCGCAGTCTCCGTCGCCTGTCCGAATCCAAACCCGCCGAAAGCAGGAGGTGGAGGAGGAGCGCCAAAGCCCGGCATGGGTGGAGGAGGGGGCGGGGCTCCCGGTAGACCGGGTGGGGGTGGAGGAGGGGGCGGGGCTCCAGGGAGAGGTGGAGGAGGGGGCGGGGCTCCTGGTAGACCGGGTGGGGGCGGGGCTCCAGGGAGAGGTGGAGGAGGGGGCGGAGCTCCCGGTAGACCGGGTGGGGGCGGTGGAGGGGGCGGGGCTCCAGGGAGAGGTGGAGGAGGGGGCGGAGCTCCTGGTAGACCGGGTGGGGGCGGGGCTCCAGGGAGAGGCGGAGGAGGGGGTGGGGCTCCAGGGAGAGGCGGAGGAGGAGGCGGGGCATGTGCAAGTCCAGGTAAGGGTGGAGCAGGAGGAGGGGCGGAGCTACCAGGTAGAGGAGGTGGTCCTGGACCCACACCCAGACTCATGCTGATGGAGTCCAGGTCCAGTTTTTTGGGCGGGCTGGAGCTCGGCGCTGGTCTGGCCCCGTCACCTTCGGGGGTTTTGATGAAGGTCTCGCGGTCGGTCTGGACGCACACGTTGCGGAAGCTTTTGGGCGGCTGCTCGTCTTCGGTGGAGACACAGACGTCCTGCAGCTCGCCGCGCTCCTGGACGGTGTTATACACCTGCGTCCGCTGCATCCCGCCGATGAGCGACTCCAGACGAGACACGACCTCCGCATGCTCGCCTCGAACCTGGAAGAGCCGCAGCTCGAAATCTGCCTGGAGTCACACACACAACAACAAGCAATTACTATTAGTGTGCAACGGACAATACAAACATCAGGGTTATCACTAAAATAAATCACTTTTGTTTTAAGCTAGTTACCATGGAAACATTTATCATTTTTGTTCAGTTTAACTTAGTTTAAATAATAATATTAATAATTAATAAATAAAGAACAATAAAATAATAGTAATAAATGATAAAAATGAATAAAAAACATAGATATTTGAAAAAAAATCTAACAAAAGCAAACATCAAAATTACTAAAATATTAACTAAAATGAAAATAAAAATGAAAAATATATAACTAAAAATAATAAAAAATATTAAAAAGTATATATAGACATTTTAAAAAATCTGAACATTTAAAAAAAAACTAATAAATATTAAAAATAATACTACAACTTTAAATCAAATTTAAATCAAAACAGACTATAAAAATATTTTAAAAACTAATAAAAAAAAACTATTAAGACATATTGGAAAAAAATAATAAAAATGACAAAAACAAGCATCAAAATTACCAAAACTTTAAAAATTAAAAACAAAAAATATCAAAATAAAAACTATATTAAATATTAATACAAAATATTAACAAAAACTATTACAGTATATCAATGAATGACACTGAAACACTCCAAAACAAATTTATCCAAATTGAGTTTATAACAACAAATATCTGCCAATGGGGTCAAAAAAAGGGTTAAAATATTTTAACATTATTTTAACAAGCTCTATACAGATATTTGTTCTTGTTTTAATCATAAACTCACTTAATTTTGATACATTTCCAGTAAATCTTGATTTAAAAATATTTATGATATTTGTGCTGGAAAACAAGACAAAAATACTGAGGAAGAAAATCATGTTTTTTTGTCCTTTCTCCAAAAATCCAGAGGATGAATATAATTGTTTGTTAACCCGTGCAGTCTGTCTGATTCTATCACATTCAGACTCTCTCTACAGTCAGAAATAACAGAGTTTTCCTGAGCTGCAGATTTACAGATGAGTTCAGCAATAAAGCATATTTCATACCAGGAGCATCTGGAGTCCATCAGAACATCACAGCTCCCTTCACGCTGCCCTCACATTCAATATCACTGTTTACAGTCAGAGGTCAGCACATTAAACACTAGAAACACATTAACCTGCTGCTGCGAGCAAACGCTCTTATGTGTTCTCTGACTGAACGCTGTCTTCCTCAGTATTTCAGGCTTGTTTTCCAGCACAAACATCTAAACTTTCTTTAATCAAGATCAATCAAGATAGAAATGTATCAAAAAGTTAAAAAAATAACAAAAACAAACAAATCTAAAACTGAAATTAATGTAAAATTAATGAAAAATATAAAAAATAAAACAATTCAAAATATTAATTAAATAGGCACATAAAAAAAAAAAATCTAATAAAAATGACAAACAAACAAAATTAAAATATAAAAATAAAAACTAATTCAAAATATGAATAAAAAGTTATAATGGTATTTTTAAAAAAATAAATCGAATAAAAATGACAAAAACAATGTAAAATTAATTAAAAATATAAAAAATGAAAACCAATTAAAAATGTTAATTAAAAAGGCACATACATTTTTTTTTTAAAAATCTAATAAAAATTACAAACAAACAAAATTACTAAACTTTGACTAAAATTAAAATATAAAAATAAAAACTAATTCAAAATATGAATAAAAAATTATAATTGTATTTAAAAAAAAAAAAATCTAATAAAAATGACAAAAACAAACAACAAAATGACTCAAACTTTGACTAAAATTAAAATTAAAACATAAAATAAAAAATAATTGAAAATGATAATAAAAATAAAAAAAACATTAAAAACAAAATAATAATAAAAACGACAAACATAAATAGCAACAACAAAAATTAAAAATTAAAACCAAGTAAAAAAATATATATATTAACTTGAAAATGTTAATAAAAAAAACATTAAAAAATAAAAAAATAATAAAAACGACAAAAAAAAAAACAAAAAACTGTAATTTAAAATTTTCTTCACCAACTTAAATGAACTAAAATTAAAATGAATACTGAAAATATGAAACTAAAAACTAATTAAAAATATTCATAAAAACCATAAAGGTATAATTGAAAAAAAAAAAAAATCTAATAAAAACAACAAAATTACAAAAACTTGGACTAAAATTAAAACAAAAACGGAAAATATAAAAACAAAACCTAATTCAAAATGTTAATAAAAACTATAAGAGAATATCAATGATACTAAAATAACACTGCTATACATACAAAACAAACATGATTTTTTTCCTCTGTATTTTTGTTTTGTTTTCAACACAAATGTCAAACATTTTTATATCAAGATACATTTACTTCAGATGCAAAACGACAGAAGTGTTGTGTATGAAAACTGATGCATCAAAATAAAGTGACTTAATCATTCAAATCAAGTGTATTTTTCTGGCAGATATTTGTTCTTGTTATAATCATAAATTCATTCATTTTGGTAAATGTTTTGATACATCGTTATTTAGAAAACAGAGTATTTTTGCAGTGTATAATCAATATATATGTTTAGGATTACAGTCTGTGGAGGTTTAACACTCGTCTCTCGTATATTATCACATGAAGGCTTTGTTGGGTCAGATCGAGGTCATGATGAAAGTCTGAGAGACAGAGTTTGGCTCTCGGCGTCGATCATAAAGTACGTGTGACGCTCGGCTCGTAAACTAGTCGCTCGTCCACGTCACTGATTTTCCATAGCGGCCGTCGGCGGTGTTATGTGCTTTCTAAAATAATTAAACATCATATTGTCCAGACAGCTAAAGCACTGCTGGGATCTGGATCATCAAGATTTAAAGTAAATCTGCATTTAGTGCTGAACGCTGTATGAGTTTACAGATGAATCCGGATAGCCGTTACCTTACAGTCAACATGACATGAAACATTACTGTTTTCCCAAAGCATGATCCTGCTCTTACTGTAAGTTATTCATCAGCAGTGTTGGGCAGTAACTAGTTACTAGTAATTTACTGTAATAATATTACATTTTGCAGTAACTAGTAGTGTAACTAATTACTAATAAGATTTCAGTAATAATATTACAGTTACTATCCATAAAACAGCTTAGTTACTTTTGATCCCTCGTCCCGCTGATTTAAAATCCAACAATCAAATAATTCGTAGATTTATGTTCATAATTTTTGCACATGATCTGAACACTGTTGTGTATTACTTTACTCTGGCGTTACATCCCTCTGATCAGCATGTGCTTTATTACATTACTATAATTAAAAATATTTTTGGAAAATTAAACAGTTTCTTACAAACTTATGTGATTTGATAAAATACATTATGAAATATGTATGTGGGTAACGGAGAAATTACAATTAGCTTCAAGATACACATGACGATTAATGAGATTAAAACAACACTTCTACTTGAATGTCACTATTAATTATTGAGTGTTTGAAATAACTGCGATCCGATGTGTATTTTGGTCAAATGATGAGGCAGAAATATGTTATTAGTAACATTTATGTGGAAGATACACAGTTACAACTTCTGTGTGGCGTGAAGAAACAATGTAACTAATTACTGTTGCCAGAAAGTAACAAGTAAAGTAACTATTACTTTTGAAAGGAGTAACTAGTACTGAGTAATATATTACACTCTTTAAGTAACTAACCCAACACTGTTCATCAGTGATGTTACTCTGAAGAAAACACATTTTAGTCTTTCATTAAAATATCTACTCAATCTACTGCACTCAGAGGTGTTAGTGTTATTGAAATAGTGTTATTTTTATTAATATTTTGAATTGGTTTTTATATTTATATTTTCTGTTTTCATTTAAAATTTTGTTAAAGTTTAAGTAATTTCTATCAGGGTTTTTTTTTATGTCTATGTAGGTTTAATATATTTTTATTCCAGATTTAGTTTTAGTTTGTTTCGTATATCAGATTAAATTTTATTAATATTTTGAATTGGTTTTTATTTTAATATTTTATAACTTTTGTTACATTTTTAATATTATTATTATATTTACTATTAGTATTATTATTTATTATTATCATTATTATTTTTATTTATTTATTTTTAATTTTCTTTTAACATATATCTATATAGATTTTATTAATTTAGGTTTCAGTTTTAGCTTTGAAAATTAGAAATGTTGCCTTGGAAATTAGCTGAAATAAAATTAGTTTTAAGTTTATATATATATATACAGTATATATCGTGATTAATCGCATCCAAAATAAAAGTTTTTGTTTACATAATATATGTGTGTATATTTATTATGTTTATATATTAAATATATTTATATATAATTTAAATTATATAAATATAAATATATACATGTAAACATTTTCAAAATATATACTGCATGTGTGTGTATTTATATAAACACAATAAATATACACAGTACACACAAACTTTTATTTTGGATGCAATTAATCGTGATTAATCGTTTGACAGCACTCATTTATATATAGACTAGTGCTGTCAATCGATTAAAAAATGTAATCGCGTTAATCACAGTCCTGGACTGATTAATCATGATTAATCACAAATTTAAAATATTAGGATTTACCTGTAAATGTGTTGAAATAAAGAAATGCATGACAAACTAGTTTAAAAAAACATAACCTTTCACACCTCCGCCAGATATGAGACATAATCCTTATTATTCATTTGTTTTTATTCAGCCATTATCAGCCTTTATACTGGCAATAAAACGTTTACCAAGCCACATCACTTCAATCCCAGTACACATTTACCCAACTATTATCAAAAGTATTTCTAAATAAATACAACAAAACATTTTATTGCGACCTAACGTGAAATATTATGACAAAATGCATTATGAAGAAGAATTGGACCTGTTCAGGTGCATTAGAGCTAACATTAGCATCATGCTTCATAAGACAGTTTATGAGA
>CM049858.1:31148659-31178659 GCA_027422415.1 Schizothorax lantsangensis
TTGTGAAGAGCACGGACTCGTCTCCAGCTGCTAACGTCTGTGAAACTTCTGTTTAGTATTTCTGACGCTGAATCGACTCTACGAACGCTCAAAGATGACACTTCTTTCTTGGAGTCTTCCAAAATGCGGGATGAGAGATCCAGCGAGCGGTTGATTTTTCCGTACGAGCCTCTCCGGCTCAGAATCGAAGCGTCTTTAAGCGATCGCTCCACGAGACTCTCGGCTTTGACCACAAACGGCTCGAGTTTCTCCTCAGATCCTTCATGTTCCCTGTCAACAACAAGAAGATTTAAAGCAGGGGATTTACACTCATAATTACCAATATTCACACTGCAAAAATTATTCTTAAATCAAGATATAGGATCTTGATCATATATCACAAAGTGACATACTGATAAAAAAATGTATAGCCTGAATGCACTGTAAGTCACTTTGGATAAAAGCATCTGCTAAATGCATAAAAAGTAAAAAAAAAAAAAAAAAAAAAAAAATATTACAAGACACAGTATTTAATTTTTTTGTTTTTTTTATGTTGGAGGAAAAAAGCATCAAAATAAATTGAGTTTTTGCTTAAAACAAGGAAAAAATATTGGTCAGAGGGGTATAATCCTACATAATCTATAAAAAATTATCTATAAATAAACTTGTTTCCTCTTTGAATTAACCCTAATTATTGTGAGCATTTCCTTTTTCCTGAAAATGTTAGTTAATGTTAAAGTATTGGACTAAAACTTTGCTCAAACAGGATAAAACAACATTTTTTAACACTTGTAGTGTTGCTGGTCAAAAAATAAAAGCAAAAATGATCCCACAAAAATTGCTTATTATTATTATTATTATTATTAAATTTTAATATTGTTTGTCCCGCTATACTATATTATTTCCAAATCTTGGATTCATTTTTTTTTTTTGTTACACTTGTAGTGTTGCTGGTCAAGAATTATCAGTAAAAATTATCCCACAAAAATTGCTTATTATTATTATTATTATTATTAAACTTTTTTTTTTTTTTGTCCCGCTATACTGTATTATTTCCAAATCTTGGATTCAATTTATTTTTTGTATTTATTTTTTTGGTTACACTTGTAGTGTTGCTGGTCAAAATTATCCGTAAAAAGTATCCCACAAAAATGCCTTATTATTATTATTTTTATTATTATTAAATATTCATATTTTTTTGTCCCGCTATACTGTATTATTTACAAATCTTGGATTCAATTTATTTATTTATTTTGGGTTACACTTGTAGTGTTGCTGGTCAAAATTATCAGTAAAAATGATCCCACAAAAATGGCTTATTATTATTTTTATTATTATTAAATATTCATTTTTTTTGTCCCGCTATACTGTATTATTTACAAATCTTGGATTCAATTTATTTATTTATTTTGGGTTACACTTGTAGTGTTGCTGGTCAAAAAGTATCAGTAAAAATGATCCCACAAAAATGGCTTATTATTATTATTATTATGAAATATTAATATTCTTTTGTCCCGCTATACTATATTATTTCCAAATCTTGGATTCAATTAAAAAAAAATTTTTTTGGTTACACTTGTAGTGTTGCTGGTCAAAAAATATCAGTAAAAATTATCCCACAAAAATTATTATTATTATTAAATATAATTTTTTATTTTTGTTTCCGTTTTGCTATATTATTTCTAAATTATTTTGCTTTCAATAAGCACAGGTTTTGTTTGTTTTTGGAACTGATGGATCGTAGGCAAAAACTGAGGTGCATCGCCTCATATCAATGAACCCTACGATCAACAAAAGCTGTGATAAGAAAACAATCTGATAATATAGTAATGATTTGCTGATAATATAGCATAAGGAGAGATTCACAAGCAACTTTTAAAAGGCCATTTTTAACCTGTAAACCAGGCAAGTATTTTCAACAGAGTTTGTTTCTCAAGATATTATTTTCTTGTTTTAAGCAAAAACTCACTTAATCTTGGTACATTCTTTCAGAAAACAAGAACTAACATCATTTACACGACACCATTTTCAACAAAAACGTACAACTTCTGAGTCATTAATTTTCACAACAAACTTGTTTTGCTGGCCTGAAAATGCTAACTTTTGAAAACATGCACATTTTTGACTGTTATAGTCTTCTTGTCGACGACAAAAAAAGCAAACTTGTAAAAACAGTGTGTGTTTCTTTACAAAGTGACATGCATTATATAGCCATTTTTGCAAATCCATGTGAACGGTGATTGTTTTTTGTCGTCTGTATTCCAAAAACTGTATTTAGTACAGTGTTGACATGTAAACATACCCTTATATGTGTCCCTGGAGCACAAAAGCAGTCATAAGTAACACAGGTATATTTGTAGCAATAGACAACAATACATTGTATGGGTCAAAATTATACATTTTTCTTTTATGCCAAAAATCATTAGGATATTTTTAAGATCATGATCCATGAAGATATTTTGTAAATTTCCTACATCAAAACTTAATTTTTGATTAGTAATATGCATTGCTAAGAACTTAATTTGAACAACTTTAAAGGTGATTTTCTCAATATTTAGATTTTTTTGCACCCTCAGATTCCAGATTTTCAAATATTGTCCTATCATAACAAACCATACATCAATGGAAAGATTATTTATTCAGCTTTCAGATGATGTATAAATCTCAATTTTGAAAAAATTGACCCTTATGACTGGTTTTGTGCTCCAGGGTCACATATGAGCACTATCTCTATAGAGCTGCCTATAGCTGATTAACACTGTTATTGATCAGAACTGACTTGAGCTGAATAATGACTTGAGTCTGAGTTTCCAAAATTGATTTAGCTATTTCTGTGAAGCCGCTTTGACACTGTATACATACTGTATAAAGCCTACAGAAATAAAGCTGTGATTTTACTTCAAGTAAATGCATCTTGATTTAACAATATTCAGATGTTTGTATTGGAAAACATGGAAACAGTCATTTTTTGGTTGCTCTGACCTTCTCTGAAGGCCTGTGGTGTCTTCCTCATCGTCGATGTACGTCTCCACTCGGGTCACCTGCACCAGATACGGATCAGAAGACCGGTCCACGTTTTCCTCCAAACCATCTCCAGATGTCAGTCTCGAAGGATCTGCTACTCCATTATAACCTTCATCAGGTAATGTTCGAAATGACGTCAACACAGCCGTCGTCTCATCAGACGTGGAAAACCTTGACGAGTTCCCAGCGTGGTTTGAATCCATATTTCTGCTTGCATTGAATGCTATGAGGTGAAATCTAATAGCTGCATAGTTAGTGTGGTTTTACTTCGACCTGCATGTGCTCTAGTTTCACAGACCGGAGAAAACAAAAGGTTTCTGTGCGTGAAAATCCCCGGCTTTCTCTCTCTCTCGCTTGCTCCAGCATTTGGAAACACTTTTGCTCCAGAAGTAGTTTTACTGCAGTTCAGTGTGATTCTCCAACGAGAGAAACCAAACAGAGAGTCTAAAGCGTTGAACTAGTTCAAGGAGACTTACAGATCTAACGGATACGAGCTCCAGATATTTCCCTTAAACATTCCCGAGGGTTTTTTCCCCTGAGCACTTCCTTGTGTTTCTCCTGGAGAAAGTTCAGCGCTGTTTTTGGAGAGTAAGGAGTCGCGCAGGTCTGATTACTTTTCTCTCTAACCACTCCCTCTGACTCTGTTCAGAGGTGAACCTGGCAGATATTCACCTGCGAGTGTCTGGTTACTGAGATTCAGTGTCTCTCTCTCTCTCTGTAATCTCCTGCAGGGTCAGGTGGAGTGGGCGGAGCTTCACTATTACAACAGTGGCTTTAATCAGCTCTGCTGAGGTCACTGGCCACGCCTCTCTGTTGCTATAGCGCTGACCTGTAGTGCTTGAATACTGAATCAAGTGTACAGAGAGAATCAGTGGTCTGCAAACTTACTGTACTAACTCCAGCGGTGAGAGACTGGCTATAGTTAATAAATAAATAAAAAACTCATTTCAGCCCGGTAGAAGCAGATTAGAAAACCACAGAGATCTTAAAATTGTGCAGGACACAACATAAAGGTCTGGTGTTTGTTGTGTTTCTCTGCACTATGAGAGGTCTGGTGTTTGTTGTGTTTCTCTGAAAACACATAAAATTACTATAATCAATAGGTCTGTGTTTGTTGTGTTTTTATATATTAAATGTATAATAAAGGTCTGTGTTCGTTGTGTTTCTCTGAAATGTACATTAGGTCTGGTGTTTGTTGTGTTTCTCTGAAAATATAACCAGGTCTGTGTTCGTTGTGTTTCTCTGAATTTAAGTGTGTGTGTTACACTTAAAGAACCGGATCTGAACCCAGAGCATCAGGTCTGGTGTTTGTTGTGTTTCTCTGAACACGTTCAGCTCCAGAACCGGATCTGAACCCAGAGCATCAGGTCTGGTGTTCGTTGTGTTTCTCTGAACACGTTCAGCTCCAGAACCCAAACGCTTCAGTCGTTACAGGCATCTACCAAAGATCCCGCGCAAGCTCACCGACAGTTTGCCTCATGTTTCAGGATGAAAGGAAATTCATCCTGAAGAAAAGAGTGTCTTAATGAAACAACAACAACAACAACGTGCCAAAGTTCAGCGGAAACCCACGGTTCGGTTCAGATGAAGCTAGTCCATCTACCCAAACCAGAATATAGAGCTGAATTAGTTCTGCAGGTGTAGTAGAGGTCTGCTACCCGACCCGAGCCCGACGGGTCCCGAGATACTTTCGGGTTTCGGGTCGGGTTCGGGTTAATGTTTAATGAATAGCTTCGGGCTCGGGTCGGGCTCGGGTTTGTAGCTAAACTAAAACTACATGCAGGCTTCGCTGCTTTCATAGACGCACACACAAATTATTGCACACAGATATCAGAGCGATCGCGCAGCGAACACACAGCACAGACACTTTTATTAGTAAAATAGCTTCGATAGCCTACTGACTCACAACGTTATATTTCTCTGCAATGAGGGGGTAAAATCACAGTTTTTGAAGTAAGCCTCATTGCTTGTAGAGAGAGACGCGCAGACGCAGGTTCACACACGCAACTTTCATCCCTCTCTCTCTCTGTCTCTCGCTAATTCAAATAAATGATTAATTAATTCAAATAAATGCGATTTACCGCACTACATCTCCATGTCTGATTTAAAGTACGCCGAATGCTAACGAGCCTTAACTGACGAAAATGACCATAATTTGCACGGTGGAAGAATTATCGTCTTGTCATATAGGCCTACAACCATTCAAAAACTGGGCAGAATTTATGTGACCGCTGCACCTGATGTTCATAAACTTTCAGAACTGGTAAGTGTTTTTTCTTTTGCCTTGTGAACTGGCCGAGCCTCGATAAATCGGTTTCTTTACATGTATTTGTTTACTGATCATTGCATGCAATCATGAAATACAGCATCTTTCTCTCTTTTTTAAAAAAAATTGGCTATTCGTTGTGAAAAAAAAATAAAGATTTCGGGTTCGGGTCGGGTTCGGGCTTCAGTTTAAAGCCCGTGCAGACCTCTAATGTGTAGTGGCCTACATTACAAGCAGCCCGGGCCTCTTCTGAGCTCTTCTTATGAACACTGAGCCCTTATGAACTTACTGCCACCTGTTTCTTGAGCCGTGACAACAAGAAACACCATATAAACTAAAGCTCCTAAAAAATAAACTATTGAGTTTAAATAATATTTTCACTTGACACCAGAGTGTTAATATGCAAAACATAAAACATAAATATTAAAAAAAAGGACATCGCAATAAGTTGTCTTTATTTACAGTAAGCAAACTAAATTAAACACTGACAAACTAATGTTTTGGTAACACTTCATTAGTTAATGTATTAACTAACATGAACTAACCATGAGCAATACATTTGTTACTGTATTTACTAATCTTCACTAACATTAGTTATTAAAAATACAGATGTTCATTGTTAGTTCATGTTAGTTCACAGTCCATTAACTAATGTTAACAAGATTTTAATAATGTATTAGTAAATGTTGAAATTAACATTAACAAAGATTAATAAACGCTGTATAAGTGCGGTTCATTATTAGTTCATGTTAACTAATGTAGTTAACTAATGAACCTTATTGTAAAGTGTTACCAATGTTTTTAGTTTTATATTGAACTTATCTTCTAAGTGAATATTTTATAATAATTTTATTATATATAAGAATATATAATACTTTCATATTTTTTATAATTTTTATTCTTTGCTTTAATTGTTATTTTTTATTTCTTATGCATGCTATTTTTATTTCTTATGTATGTTGTGATAATTATTTTTAATGTAAAGGACTTTGAATTACCATTATTTATGAAATGTGTTATATAAATAAACTTGCCTTGCTTATTATAACCAATTTAGCTTTCTATGGAGAAATAAAGTTGTAAAAAGATATAATATAATACATGTTTTTGTATGGTTTTTTTATTTTATTTATTTTATTATTAATTTATTTTTTATTCTATTTTTTTTTTTTTTTGCTTTGTATGAATGTTGTTGTTGTTTTTTGTCTTTGGGGAAAAATCTATATTTTTCATTAATATTAAATCAGAACCAAACCATAAATACTGTATAATTTGAGAAAAAACTAATAAATTAGGCTGTATTTTTTAAGGTGGACCAAAGTATATTTTGTCAGTGTTGTGAATAGTCTGAGTCGACTCTATAAATAACAGTAACCTGTCAGGGAAAGTTCACGTCTATTGTTGATGTTACTGAGAACAACAATGACCACCATTGTGATTTACATGACAAGCTACCACAAAGGCTCCGGCGCTGGTGTAGAAGCAGTTAGTTTAACCTGTAGGACCAGATAACATAAGCACACAACTACACGCCGTCTGATAGTTCTGAGACAAAGGCTTGATCATTAAGTCATTTCATCTGTGTGAGTGTGTGTGTGTCACACCCGTCTAATCTGATCTGAGATCAGTGTGTGTTTTCCAGTGTGGTCAGATTCAGGCGCGTCACGGGTGTGTCGGTATGCTGGCATTTCACTCAGCTTTACTGGTGAAACACACACACACAGACACACTCACACACACACACACTCACACACTCACACACTCACACACTCACACACACACACACACACACACACACACACACACACACACACACACACACACACACACACACACACACACGTCACACACACACGTGAACCCAGGGACGTTCAAAAAAATGTTCTGAGAACATTCAAAAGTAACGTTAAAAAGTAACAATGTTTGCAAAATGGAATGTTCACAAAACCAAGAAACAATGTTTCTAAAACATTTAAAGAACTGGACATATTGAATGTTCAGAGAAACGCCCTTAGAACATATTTTAGTGTATAAGAGGAGGATTATTCAGACGTGTGGAGGAAACTCTCAGTGCAGTTATTACAGTTATTAACATGTTCTGCTGCTGACTCAGTCAGACCTGACCTCTAAAAAACAAACGAGTCTCCAGCGTCTCACTGAGTTGAGAAATCTGGATTTGCTGACGTGCCCTCTGGACCTGAAAGACTTCTTACACAAAGCCTGTGTGTGTGTGTGTGTGTGTGTGTGTGTGTGTGTGTGTGAGTGTGAGTGTGAGTGTGTGTGTGTGTGTGTGTGTGTGTGTGTGTGTGTGTGTGTGTGTGTGTGTGTGAGTGTGTGTGTGTGTGTGTGTGTGTGTGTGTGTGTGTGAGTGTGTGAGTGTGTGTGTGTGTGTGAGTGTGAGTGTGAGTGTGTGTGTGTGTGAGAGTGTGTGTGTGTGTGAGTGTGAGTGTGTGTGTGTGTGTGTGTGTGTGTGTGTGCACCTGTCCTGTGTGTGTGTGTGTGTCTGTGTTGTGTGTGTGTGTGTGTGTGTGTGTACGTGGTGTACCACCGGCCCCCCCCTGGCTGTGTGTGTGTGTGTGTGTGTGTGTGTGTGTGTGTGTGTGTGTGTGTGTGTGTGTGTGTGTGTGTGTGTGTGTGTGCTGTAGTGCGTGTGTGTCTGGTGTGTGTGTGTGTGTGTGTGTGTGTGTGGCTTTGTGTCAGTGTGCCTGTGTGTCAGTGTGTGTCCTGTAACTTTGTGTGTGTGTGTGTGTGCTTTAGCACGTGTGGACTGGCCTAAGTGTTCTGTACGGATGTTCACAGATGAGCAACGAAACCTGACAACTGCCAATTGTTCTACAAAAACAATAATTCTGGTTCTCTTGTGTCTCTGTGTGTGGCCTGTTCCGTCACGGTGGTGTGTTTAGCACTCTACTTCTGAGATTACTGAGCAACTGTGAGTTCTGAGTACATGGTACATAATTCTTTCAAAGTCTCTTCAAGCTCAAGTCAGAATTCCAAATTCAGAATTCTGAAATATTCAGAATTCAAATATATAAATTCAGAAAAATTCAGAATTGTGAAATATGAAGTCAGAATTCAATATTAAATTCAGAAAAATTTCAATTGTGAAATATGAAGTCAGAATTCAAATATATAAATTCAGAAAAATTCAGAATTGTGAAATATGAAGCCAGAATTCAAAGATAAATTCAGAAAAAAGTTCAGAATTGTGAAATATGAAGTCAGAATTCAGAAGAAATATAGAATTCAGAATTTCACAATTGTGAAATATGAAAGAATTCAGAAAGAATTCAGAATTGTGAAATATCAGAATTCAAAGAATTTCACAATTGTGAAATATGAAGTCAGAATTCAAAGATATAAATTCAGAAGAAGTCAGAATTGTGAAATATGAAGCCAGAATTCAGAGAAAAAAAGCCAGAATTGTGAAATATAAAATCAATATTGTTTTTAAACAGGCTGCTTACTGAATAAACGAAGAATAAACGCAGAAGTCTACGGTGCATTAATCTCATCCCAGCGCTGACTGACTCACCGTTATTCCGAGTTTGGGATTGTACGGAGTGTCTCCGATGATGTCGTCCTCCGGCGGCGTGATTCTCAGGATGTCCAGGTGATCCGGTCTGCTGGGACGCCGCAAAGCCTCCTGGGTAATAGACTCATCCGCATCCAGCATCCAGATATCCTCCGGACGCAACAGAGAGTTTTCCTGCAGGAAAAATGATTAGACTTTAACTTTGGGAAGAGGAATTCTTGAATGAAGTCCCTGCTTTAATGATAACAGCAATAATTAGTGCAAAATAGTGTTTTGGTATCTAATATATACGTGTCTTTACTGATATTAAAGAGCATCTGTGCTCAGAAAGACTCTGATCTAATGCAATAAAGCAGCTCCAGAGGTCTGATATAATCAACACACACCATCAGTCATATATAATATCATTATGAATAATCACAGAGCTGTTGTCTGTAACATTAACTCTCAAAATCAGAGCTGAATTCATGGGTCTGTTTCAGAAGCGCTGCCTCCTCGACAATATTTCACATGAGTTTGATCCTATACGTGTAATATTATTTAAAAGCAACTGCAACAGAGTTAAAAAAAGCGTCTTTATTCAATTGCATTTACATGCAGCAAGTAGTTTTTGGGTCCATTTGATATTTTCCCATCATCCCATTTTGGTGTCCACATCAAATTAAACTTACAAAAAAGTGATTTTATATATGTTTATTTGCAAAAACAGATAACTCCGGTTTTTTAATTTTCAAAAATCATGTTTTTTATTATGCTATCATGTTTTATTGTGTTAGTTAGCTAGTATTTTTCAGTAATTTTGTACCTAATCAAAATAACCCAGCTACAGTTTGATTGAGATTAATTGGAAAGCACAATGAAAAAACATGATTTTTGAAAATTGTTAAATCTGTTTTTGCAAATGAACTCTTCATACACAGAAAGCATATGCAAATAAACTGTCTACTTGAATGTTTCAAATATCTTTTGTGAAAATATCTAAAAATGGGTGAAATAATGTTATATATATTTATTTTACACTGAATGAAGATGGAACATTATTTCACCATTTTTAACTACATACGTATTCTGACCTGTACTTACTGAAATATATAAAAGAAAAGGTGATTATTTATTATTTATTTAGTGATTATACAGCAAAATTTTGGTATATGAAGTATTGTTACACTGAACAATATTTTTCTGTAAATTATGGTATGAACACACACACACACACACACACACACACACACACACACCGATAAAAAAAATAAATTGTATACATAATTGTTCTGCTCCTAAAAGCTATTATTGCAAATTTAAAATAATGTTAATTTAAACTTACTTATATATATATATATATATATATATATATATATATAATAAATATACACAGTACACACAAATATTTTACATAAACAAAAACTTTATTAGTATATATATTAGTGCTGTCAAACGATTAATCGCATCCAAAATAAAAGTTTTTGTTTATGTAAAATATTTGTGTGTACTGTGTATATTTATTATGTATATACAAATACACACACATACAGTATATATTTTGAAAATATTTACACGTATGTATTTATATTTGTATAACTTATATAATATAGAAATATATTTAATATAGAAATATACCATTTTTCTTAAATTCAAATTTCTTAGATATTAATATATACATAAATATACACAATACACACACATATATTATGTAAACAAAAACTTTTGGATGCGATTAATCGTTTGACAGAACTAATATATATATATATGTAGTACAGTTCTGCTTCTAAAAGTTATTGCATATTAAAATTAATTTAAAATCAATCATGGTATGAAAACACACACACACACACACATTAAAAAAAGCAAATAAAAAAATATTGTATACAATATATATATGTAGTATAGTTCTGCTTCTAAAAGTTATTGCATATTAAAAGTCAATTAAAAAAAAAAAACAATTACTGATCTGCATGTGTGAATCCTGTTCAGAAGCGGGCAGATTGCTGTATTTGTGTTTTATATTTGAACACAATGTCAGTGTAAGAGCATTCAGTGCTGTGTGTCTGTATGTAGACTGTATGCGAGACGCTGTGAATGAATTATACAGCTCCACATCAAACATTCAGTGTTTTACTCTCTGTGTGCTTCACCAGCCGACCTGAACACACAACACAATCATATACAGCATCGCTCTCTCCTGATATAACCGTCTGAACAACTTAACTTGCATCTAATCTCACATACTGTACATTCTACAACTTCTCAGTCGGTGGCATTAAAAACACTATTGATAATGCGAATGAAGGCTGCAGTCATTAATCACATCTCATTATGATAATGCATCTGCAGACTCCAAACGCTGACTAAACGCCTGGCTCTGTTCCAGACGCAGAGTCAGATTGATTGCATCTCTCTCTTAGGCTCTGCACCGAATTACTCTCAAAACTCATGAAATGAAGATGCTCGTCCAGTCCGGCTCCAGCTGCACTCCTGCCATCAATACTACAGTAAAACCACAGTGAAACAGAAGCAGCTGCACTGTTTTCACACTATCTTCATCTCCCATTCAACTAATGAGCTCATTAGAATTAGAAATGAAATAGCACCACCATGTGAGCACAAAACAAATTTCTGATCAGTAATTACAATGATCAACTATTTAAATGATCACACATCAATAACCTGTGTTATTTTAGTATCAGTGAAATTACTATCACATGTGACCCTGGAGCACAAAAGCAGTCATAAGTAACACAGGTATATTTGTAGCAATAGCCAACAATACATTGTATGGGTCAAAATTATCCATTTTTCTTTTATGCCAAAAATCATTAGGATATTAAGATCATGTTCCATGAAGATATTTAGTAAATTTCCTACCGTAAATATATCAAAACTTAATTTTTGATTAGTAATATGCATTGCTAAGAACTTCATTTGAACAACTTTAAAGATGATTTTCTCAATATTTAGATTTTTTTGCACCCTCAGATTCCAGATTTACAAATATTGTCCGATCATAACAAACCATACATCAATGGAAAGATTATTTATTCAGCTTTTAGATTATTTGTAAATCTCAATTTTGAAAAATTTACCCTTATGACTGGTTTTGTGGTCCAGGGTCACATATTATGTTTTTATGCTATTATATTTTATTAATATTTTGAATTTATATTTATATTTTCCATTTTTATTGAAACTTTAGGTATTTAGGTAATTGTTTTTGAAATTTTTATTAGTTTTTGTATGTCTATATAGTTTTCATTATTTTTATTTAGTCATTTTATTATTTTATTTTTAGTTATTTTAATACATTATGTTAAACTAAAATCAGAAATTTTGCTTAGCAGACAGTTGACATAAAATGCATAATTTATCTCAGTTCAAATGTATTTTAAGTAACTTATTATCATTTTTATTTTTATTTTAATTAATTATAATAACCCTGCTAATGACTGATTCCTATGAGACAGAGAGTTGCTCTTCCTCCAGGGGGCGCCGGTGGCTCAGAAACCACTCTCTAAATGTGTTATACGAGACATTTGTACAGCATACAGTAACTTAACTAAACTAAAACTAAACATTTTTATCTATTCAATCAAAAGATTTGCATCTGACATACAAATGCAGTCTCTATAGGCCAGACCGGGGCTAGTTGTCACATTTTTTAACTGCTTCTCTATGTTTGTTCATGTGATATACAGATATACAGTAGGCAGATCAGAGTGAGTTAATAGAGCAGCTGTCAGATAGAGTGTGTGTGTGTGTGTGTGTGTGTGTGTGTGTGTGTGTGTGTCAGTGTGTGTGTGTGTGTGTGTGTGTGTGTGTGTGTGTGTGTGTGTCTGTCTGTCAGTGTTTAACAGCCTCAGGCTGATTCACAGTGAATGAACAGAACGGTTCAATACGTCTG
Organism: Schizothorax lantsangensis; assembly: GCA_027422415.1. Lineage (NCBI taxonomy): Eukaryota > Metazoa > Chordata > Actinopteri > Cypriniformes > Cyprinidae > Schizothorax > Schizothorax lantsangensis. Next base: position 31,161,359 of record CM049858.1, read on the forward strand.
TGCTGATGCTACATTGATAATATAAGCTTGTATTAGAGATTATATTATAGATACTCCTGTTTATATTACTAGAGCCCTTTGAATTCAAAAAGTACGATCTATAATAATCAAGTTGGTAACAAATGTAGAAGTTCACCAAATTATGACGACTTCTGTTTCTGAGAATCCGGAAATGTGAAAAGCACCAACTTGAAAGGAGATCATTGTTTTTCTAAAATGCTGCAAGCTAAAATTTCCCTTTATATGTGCAAATTTGTCAAACCAGTCGAGTCTGTGTTGTGCAGATCATTTACTGTAAATGTATTTGCGTATTCATCTCATCTTATCATCAGCATCAGCACAGAACAGAACATATACAACAGCATTCATATCATTTTCTTGCATTTTGAGCCTGACTTCAATACAAACACCACAAACTAGTTTCCTCACTCTTCGTCAGTGTAAAGAACACCAAGAATAACAAGAACTATAGTTTTAATAATCTTTCTAATTCAAAGAGAATAGTGGAATTCACACCTCTATACTATAATGATAAAGACACAGAGGAATTAATCATTGGAATACTTTCAGAATGACTTTCTTTCAGATAATAAACTATAAAAACACTGACAGCCAATCAGAATCATCCTGCTTTAAAGAGCTCCAGCATTTAAAGGGTTAGTTCACCCAGAAATGAAAATTATGTCATTAATTACTCACTCTGCAGCTGCAGACGACAAAACTGCAGAGCACTTACAATAAACACAACATTATCGTTAGCATTATAATTATTGTTATTAGTGTGAACTCTAACTAAATCCAGTCAAATGAGAATCCAAGGCTTTACATTTTACAACCTAAAAACAATATACTGCACTTTATTTCAGTATCAACTTGCTTATATCAATATGCTTATATATATATATATATATATATATATATATATATATATATATATATATATATATATATATATATATATATGTGACCCTGGAGCACAAAACCAGTCATAAGGGTCAATTTTTCAAAATTGAGATGTATACATAATCTGAAAGCTGAATAAATAATCTTTCCATTGATGTATGGTTTGTTATGATAGGACAATATTTGTAAATCTGGAATCTGAGGGTGCAAAAAAATCTAAATATTGAGAAAATCATCTTTAAAGTTGTTCAAATGAAGTTCTTAGCAATGCATATTACTAATCAAAAATTAAGTTTTGATATATTTACGGTAGGAAATTTACGAAATATCTTCATCGAACATGATCTTTACTTAATATCCTAATGATTTTTGGCATAAAAGAAAAATCAATAATTTTGACCCATACAATGTATTTTTGGCTATTGCTACAAATATACCTGTGTTACTGATGACTGCTTTTGTGCTCCAGGGTCACACATATATATACTGTATGTAACTTGATATAACTTGCTTATATCAATATGCTTCTCATATTTCTCCTGAACTATCCCAGCATGAATTAAAACACACCTAAAGGAGTCAATAGATGTTTACATTGCAGATGTAACGGTATGAAAATTTCTTATCATGATTATAATGACCTAAATTATCACGGTTATCAGTATTATCACGGTATTGTTAAAATGTGCTGGAAACCTTCAAAAAGTACAGACTCATAAATAGATTCATCTAATTTTGTATGTAAAATCAACAAAAAATAAATAAAATTACTAGTGCTGTCAAAAGATTAATCACGATTAATCGCATCCAAAATAAAAGTTTTTGTTTACATAATATATTTGTGTGTTCGGTGTATATATATATATACAAACACATGCATGTATTTAAGAAAAATATGTTATGTTTATATATTAAATATATTTATATATAAGAATATAAATACATAAATGTATATGCATGTAAATATTTCCAAAATATATACTGTATGTGTCTGTATTCATATTTACATAATAAATATGCACAGTACACATACATATATCATGTAAACAAAACTTTTATTTTGGATGCGATTAATCGTGATTAATCATTTGACAGCACTAAAAATTACTTTTTGTTTGCATAAACACTAAAACAATAACATTACCAATGATGTCTGGATTTTAAATGGCAACATGACTGACAGCAGTTTATCTAATAACATGTAAAAAATGTTCAAATAAAATGTTTTATAAAATGTTAAACCTCACATTTCAGCCTTTAAATAAAGAAAAGGTGTAGTCGAAATGATAATTGATTAATAAGTGATTATATGTATTTTATCTGCTCCATAAATAATTCTAGATGCCTTATCTGAATTGTTTAAATGTGTAGAATCCACATAAGCTTGTTTTTCATCAACCGGTCAACGTTTACAGCAGGGGATGCAAATTTGGTCAATTTTTTAGGCCAGACAGAAACTGCACACAAGCTGAACGTGAACGTAACTCTTAAAATTGTGCTTTATGCTGGACAGTTTTTATTTATCCTCAATTGTTCAAATCGCGGTAATCGAATACAGTTTTAATGATGATTAAAATATGAAACGGTAATACCAACCGTGGGGAACATAAGAGTACAGCGTTAAAAAATGAATTTGATGACTCTTGAGTAACTCTAGAGGAGACTTTTAGCTGTGCTCCTGTCTGTCTCTCTGTGTTCAGAGTGAACTCATGCTCTGCTGTCTGTGTGATGAAGGACGACGTGAAGCTCAGAGTGAACTAACATCAACCGCAGACACACACACACACACACACACACACACACACACACACACACACACACACACACACACACACACACACACACACACACACACACACACACACACACACACACACACACACACACACACACACACACACACACACACACACACACACACACACACACACACACACACACACACACACTCAGATCCACCTCAGTCCTCACGCAAACCAGCTCCTGAGGGGTTTTAGCATGTTGCTTTGTGTTTCTGAGTGTTTTACACAAATTATTTAGCTCAGGTGGGAAAACAAGTAGCATGGTATCACCACAGTCCTGTTTTCTTTGAATGGGGATTAATACCATTTCAAAACTGGGAACATTTAAAGACAGTTTAAAGCTGCATCAGTTTATATATAAACCCTCAATCGCACACACACACACACACACACAGTCACACACACACACACACACACACACACACACACACACACACACAGACACACTGGTGTTTAGTGACGTGATGTGTAATTACCCACAGCGCTTGACTCATTCAGCCCACCACACACACACACACACACTCACACACAGTCTGGTCAGCTGTCCTTGTAGGGACTCTCCATAGGCATAATGGTTTGTCTACTGTACAAACTGTATTTTCTATCCCTTTACCCTAACCCTACACCTAAACCTACCTCTCACACAAAACTACAGGCTAGTAAAAACAGAAATATACTAGTTTTTGGGGTCCTTTAGTTGGACCACACAAAGACAACATCTTAAAAATTATAATAAAGAATGTTTAATAGAATGTTAAAACTCTGATGGACCTAACCTACACCAACCTAACTTATATATATATTAGAATGTTAAAATGAAGTTAGGTTGGTGTAGGTTATATATATATATATAAGAATGTTAAAAACATGTTTTAAGAATGTTAATACATTCTTACATATAAATATAAGAATATTTTCTGTGACGGGTAGGTTTAGGTTTGGACAATAGTATATTTAGTCATTTTTCAGTCTTATATAAAATATCATGACTTTGTGGGGTCCGATATAAAGACTCCACAAAGTCAAACGTTCCATATTTTACTATCTTTGTGTGGTCTTTTGGTAAAAACTAGTTTGCACTCTCACGCACTCACGCACACACACACACACACACACACACACACACACACACACACACACACACACACACACACACACACACACACACACACACACACACACACACACACACACACACACACACACACACACACACACACACACACACACACACACACACACACACACACACACACACACACACACACACACACACACACACACACACACACACACACAGTAACATGTCAGGAGTACTGAATGCCAGACATGCAAAGCATGCAAGAAACCCGGAGGATCTTCAGTGTCTCTCTGTCTGTGTGTGATCAGTTTCATATGACCTCTGGACTGATTGCTTTATTTCATTACATTTATTACTGATGCTGAGCTGCTGGAAGCAGTGCAATCCCAGCAACAGAGAACACTCTCACAACTTTATCTGACGCTTTTTATATGTTAGGACAAAAGTTCTTAAAGGGGTCATATGATGCGATTTCTTGTTGTCCTTTTCTTTAGTGTGTTATGTAGCTGTTTGTGCATGTATACGATCTGCAGAGTTACGAAGCTCAAAGTCTCCCACAAAAGGATTTATTCTATCTAAAAGAGAAGGCAGATCCAGACCGGGCTGAAACGCCTCATTCAAACACGCCCCACATGTCTATGTCAAGATGTGGAAATATTTGCATAATGCCGCCCAAATGTTCAGCAAAGAAAGAAGACGTGGTTTCAGTAACGCAGTAGTGTTGATGCAGCCGTGTCAAGGAGACGCTGTGTGTTTCTATGCCAAAGCAAAAGCACTTTATTTGGCTTCAGAAAGTAGATGCAATTAGGAATCATTGTTAAGATTTGTTTACAACAGAACAGCACAACCCAGATGCTCGAATTTGTGCAACGCATTTTATGGACGACAGTTTCATGAACCTAGTAGAGTACAAAAGCTGTGCACAAAGGCTATTTCTAAAAAAAAAATAAAAGGGTAAATTCTGACTTTGCTCTGACAATCTGGCGCCTCTGAATCAGCGACTGCAAGTATGTTTTGTTATTAGTTTAAGTATTTGCTATTGACTGTTCAAATGCGGAGTTATGCGCAGTGTAGAGTAACGTGTCGTGTGTGTGTGTGAGAGAGAAAGAGAGAGAGACAGGGTCACATCACAGTGGAGTCAGCTGTCTTGTGTGCAAATACATACGAGCTTCATCATTGTTTCTGTCACGCATCTTTATATTTACTTTGAAAGCTGAAGCTCGCGATTATGGTAAGGGGCGTTACATTTCCGACGTGTGCTTGTGGTGTTCGGCCAATCACAATGCACTGGGTCAGCTGGCCAATCAGAGCAGACTGCGCTCGTCAGAAGGAGGGGCTTTGTAGAAAACGACATGTTTGAGAGAGGCGGGGCATAGAGGACCTACAATAATGTACAGTATTTGAAAAATAATGTGTTTTTTGAACATTAAAGCATGTCAGCATATTCTGTTACACCAAATACACAAAATAATGATCTTTAAAAAAGCATCATATGAGAGTAATGTTCTTCTAACTGTATTAATATTTGACATATGTTCTCATAACGTTGAGAGAAAACGTCTGACATCGACATTCTTTGAACGTCCTTATGATGAGATTCTCAGTGTTGAGAGAAAATGCTGTTAGAATATAAAAAATACATTTTGGGTGAAAATAAAGTTAATGGAATGTTGTAAGAAATGTATTAGTAACCTTTAAATAACATTCTAAAGCCCCGTTCACACCAAGCACGATAACGATAACGATAGCGATAAAGATATAGTTCTAAAAATCGTTCTCAGTATTAAAGAATAGCAGCGTCCACAACTATAACGATAAAGGTACAGAGAAACGATATCGTTGGAATCACTTCCAGAACGATTTTTTTCCAGCTGATAAACGATAAAAACACTGACAGCCAATCAGAATCCATCCTGCTATAATGTGCTGGAGAATTTAAAGCGACAGACGCACGTGCGCTTAGAATAAACAGACGATATCGTTCGCTGGTGTGGACGCAAATATAGTTATCGTTATAGTTATCTTTATCGTTATCGTGCTTGGTGTGAACGGGGCTTAAGTAAGAAAACTGGACATTTTAATGTTCATAGAATATTACAGTTTTTTTCAACTGCTTACATTTTCAAAACTTTACACACAAATCCAATAACTGCACACAAAATGCAAAACAAAGCACTGCATTCAAAATATCACAAACACATCTCAAAAGCAAACACCTTTGCCATAATATTAATTCCTGTTAGATTTTTGTGTGTTGTGTTTTGCAAAAAGTGTTTTATGAAATTGAAAACTGAGTCAAAGGCTGATTATTAGTGTCTGGTTTCACAGATTTGGTGTGTTTCTGCTGTTTGAGTGACAGCTTGAGTGACGAGGAAAGATTTAGTGTGGAAGCAGTTGAAAAAAAAAACTGTAAATATATAATATTTTCAGTAAAAAATAAAGTTAGGAAAATTCTGTAAGAAATGTTTTTGTAACCGAGTAAAGATGATCAGTGCTACGGCTGTTTAATCTCCTCAGGAACTGATTGTTTACACACTGGAGGTATCTATAGAGGTGTTATTGATTGATGAAATGCTGTAGTGTAATGGAGTATAGAGTAACCGCTGCTGTTAGACAATCTACAGCGTACAGTAACTCCTGAGAGTACTGTTGAGTTCATCACAATAATCATATCACATGAGCGACGCTCACTGGAGAACGTTTTAATAGTGCTGAACAAATGAAACCACAACTACACAATAATTATAAAACATTTACACTGCCGCTCAAAAGTTTGGGATCAGTACGATTTTTAATGGAGTCTCTTATTTGATCAAAAATACAGAAAATATAGTAATATTGTGAAATATTATTGCAGTTTCTAATATTGGTTTCCTATCTTAGTATACTTTAAAATATTATTTATTTCTGTGATCAAAGCTGTATTTTCAGCATCATTACTGCAGTCTTCAGTGTCACATGATCTTCAGAAATCATAATAATATGATGATTTATCATCAGTGTTGTGGTGCTGCTTCATATTGTTTTTTGGAACATGTGATACTTTTTTCTTTGATTAATAAAAAGTTAAAAAGTAATTATATTCAAAATAAAAACTTTTCTAACAATATAAGTGTTTACTATCACTTTTTATCCATTTAACACATCCTTGCTGAATAAAAGCATTAATTTATTTAAAAAAAAAAAAATTACTAACCCCAAACTTTTTAATAGTTGTGTATTTTGTAACACAACATTTCTATTTTGAATAAACACTGTGCTTTTTAACTCTTTATTTATCAAAGAATTCTGAAATAAAGTATCACAGGTTCCAAAAAAATATTAAGCAGCATAACTGTTTCCAATATTGATTATAAATCATCATATTATTATGATTTCTGAAGATCATGTGACACTGAAGACTGGAGTAATGATGCTGAAAATACAGCTTTGATCACAGAAATATATTATATTTTAAAGTATATTAAAATAGAAAACGATTAATTTTTAATTTTAATAATATTTCACAATATTACATTTTTTTCTGGATTTTTGATCAAATAAATGCAGCCTTAATGAGCAGAAGAGACTTCTTTATAAAACATTAAAAATCGTACTGATCCCAAACTTTTGAACGGCAGTGTATATCACAATTGCTACTGGGTTTGTTGGTGCAATATAGAATAGCACAAAAACTCATTCTTATTAGGAAATTATTATTATCAATTTAGAAATATAAATCTATATCTGGTTCTGCTATGCTGACTCTTTCTCTTATAAGCAGAGAGTGTTTCAGAGTTCATATAACGGTCATGTGTGATCAGATCAGCTCAGCGCTGGAGTTTATTATACTGCAGACTGCATGCATCTCTTCTGCCTCAAGCAAACAGAGTCTAATAAGTCTAACAGGCGATGATCAAATCATACCATCTGCTGAATTTAGGCTTGAATTAGAGGAACATCACAGAAAGGGCAGACGCTTAATGGGAATTCTTTCTTTTCTGGTCAGCGCAGCCATGAGATGCAGCTTACACGCTTCTGAAGTCCTGCTCCAGCAACAGAGGCTTTAATCCTGCTAATGTTTGGGACTTCTGAAGCGACCCAAAGCAGAACAACAGGAGGAAGGTGCAGAGCAAATTATGTTCATGAGAGCGGCAGCGCTGTTTGAACCTGAGAGCCGACCGGCGGCTTTGATCTTACTGAGATCAGGACTGGATTCTTCACAAACACACACACACACACACAGACAGACTCACACACACACACAGACAGACTCACACAAGACACACACAGATGCACACAGACACACACACAGACACACACACAGACACACACACAGACACACACATAGACACACACAGACACACACAGACACACACACAGACACAGACACACAAACACACACAGACACACAGACACACACGGACACACACAGACACACACAGACACACACAGACACAGACACAGACACAGACACAGACACACACACACAGACACAGACACACAGACACAGACACAGACACACACAGACAGACAGACAGACACAGACACAGGCACACACACAGACACACAGACACAGACACACAGACACACAGACACAGACACACACACACACACACACACACACACAGACACAGACACAGACACAGACACACACACACACACACACACACACACACACACACACAGACACAGACACACACACAGACACACACACAGACACACACACAGACACACACACAGACACACACACACACACACACAGAAAATTCAATAATGGATCTCTGGGAAAAAGGGCTGGGAGGCCAAAAATTCTTGTCCTGAGTCACATGACAAGCCTAAGACATCATAAACCTGGACGACTGAGACTAATAGCAGTGAGTTTGATTTCGCAAGCATAATTCACAAATAACTCATTTAAGTTATTAAAACGTTGTGGGATCATTGTTTTGAAATGTTTCTAAAACATTGAAATCTCCAGTTTTCTTGTTGTGATTACAACGTTATTTAAAGGTTACAAAAATGTTTCTTACACAGTTCCACTGACTTTATTTTCACCCAAAATATGTTATTTGAACATTAAAATGTCCAGTTTTCTTGTTTTTACTACTACAAATAACATCATAAGAACGTTCCAAAAATGACTTTTTAAGAATGTTTTCACAATATTATGAGAAGGACATTCTGAGAACTTTATTTTCATCAAAATATTACGTTATTTGAACGTTTATTTTGTAATTCTCTTGTCGTGATTAAAATGTTATATAGAGCTTTCTTTAACCTTTTACTAAATTTTATTTTTACCCAAAATATAACATTATTTGAATGTTTATTTTTAATATTCTATGCTATTTTAATATTTTCTTTTCGTGATTAAAACGTTATTTAACGGTTACAAAAACGTTTCTTATAACATTTTATTTTCACACAAAATATAACGTTATTTAAACGTTTATTTGTAATATTCTAAAAACATTAATGTCCAGCTTTCTTGTTGTGATTAGAACATTATTCAAAGGTTACAAAAACATTTCCTAAATATTCTATTAAATTTTATTTTACCCAAAAATATAAAATTATTTGAAAAATATTCTTAGTACGCTAAAATGCATGGTTTTCTTTGTGATTAGAACATTATTTAAAGGAGACTAAAACATTTCTTTAATGTTTTTTTTTACCCAAAATATAACATTATATGAACTTTTAGTTGTAAATCTCTATGAATGTTAAAATGTCCACTTTTCTTGTCGTGATTACGTTATTTAAATTTTAAGAATTAATTCAAATTAATTTTTTACGCAAAATGTAATGCTATTTCAATCTTTATTTATAATATTCTAAGAACATTAAAATGTACAGTTTTCTTCGTGAAAGGTGACTAAAACATTTTTTAATGTTCTACTAATTTAATTTTTACCCAAAATATAACGTTATTTGAACGTTTATTTGTAATATTCTAAGAATGTCCAGTTTTCTGCACATTATTTAAAAGTGATGAAAACATTTCTTAAATGTTCTACTAAATCTTATTTTTACCAAAACTATTTTTATATGTTATTTTAATGCTAAAAAATGTTTCTTAGAACCTTCAAGTACAAATAACATCATGAGGACGTTCCGAGAATGTAGTTGTTTTCTCTTAATGTTATAAGAATGTATGAAGAGTTCAGATGCAAAAGCCTCTAAATGCCATTAAAAAATGTCCTTCTAAAATGAGCAGTTTTATCAGGCTCCTATGTGTAGGTTCAATATTTTAACTTTAATATCAATAAATAGGTTCTTTGCATTGCCATTAAAGTTAAATAACTGAACATAAACGTAGGAGCCTGAGAAAAATGCTGTCAAACGATTAATCGTGATTAATCGCATCCAAAATAAATAAAGTATTTATTTACATAATATATGTTTGTGTACTGTGTATATTTATTATGTATATATAAATACACACACATACAGTATATATTTAGAAAATATGCATGTATTTACATTAGTGCTGTCAAACGATTAATCGTGATTAATCACATCCAAAATAAGTTTTTGTTTACATAATATATATGTGTGTACTGTGTATATTTATTATGTATATATAAATACACACACATACAGTATATATTTCAGAAAAAATATGTTATGTTTATATATTCAATTTATTTAATTATAATATAAATTATATGAATATAAATATAGACATGTAAATACATGTAAATATTTTCAAAATATATACTGTATGTGTGTGTATTTATATATACAGTTCATAATAGATATACACAGCACACACATATATTATGTAAACAAAAACTTATTTTGGATGCAATTAATCGCGATTAATCATTTGACAGCACTAATTTACATGTATATTCATATAATTTATATAATATATATTTAATATATAAACGTAACATTTTTCTTAAATGTATGCATGTGTGTGTATTTAAATATACATAATAAATATACACAGTACACACACATATTATGTAAACAAAAACTTATTTTGGATGCAATTAATCGCGATTAATCATTTGACAGCACTAATTTACATGTATATTCATATAATATATATTTAATATATAAACGTAACATTTTTCTTAAATATATGCATGTGTGTGTATTTAAATATACATAATAAATATACACAGTACACACACATATTATGTAAACAAAAACTTTTATTTTGGATGCGATTAATCGTTTGACAGCACTATTGTAAATACATGCATATTTTCAAAATATATACTGTATGTGTGTGTATCTATACATAATAAATATACACAGTACACACACATATACTATGTAAACAGCGATTAATCAGCACTAATTTAAACTCTTCATATGAACTATTACATAACTTTTAGTCTGATCTAGAAGAGCAGTTTCTCACCTGAGGTCGTGGCACTCGATGCACTGGCTCCGTTCAGATAGAAATGATTGCTGAGGTTCAAGTCTAACCGTGTGATCGTCCGACGGTTGCCGTTTTTGTCGATGACCTCTGTGGAGACTTTGGGCTCGTCTCTCGATGAGCGTTTATTCCCATCATCCTCCTCAGGCAGCAACACAATCCGGTGGTTCATCTGAGGACTCGGAAGCTGAGAAGACAGAGGTGATAAGACAGGAGACATGCTCTGGAGACTGTTGGCAGGAGGATAAGACAGATTGAAGACCCCGGAGAGAGAGCTTGATGTGGGGCTTCGGCTCCAGGGACGAAGGTTAGAGCTTCTAGAATTGGCGTCAATGGATGGCGAGAGAGTTGATCTGGTTTTCTCACTGTCCACCTGAGTAAAGCACTTGATCTCTTCTTGTCCAGCTTGCTGGTGATCCAAGCTGGAATGAGATATAGGTTCCTCGTTGGAAGCCATTTCATCAATTCTCACGTCTCTTTGATTGATTTCCAAACTTGATTGACTTTGTTGGTTTCCTTTAATATTCCCATTAGTCTTTATCTCCTGTTGGACACATCCATGTTGGTTTCCCAATGGTTTTTTGTAATCCAAAGTGAGTTGGTTATCAAACTCCATCAGCTCTGCACAAAAATCAATTTCGGATTCAAAAGAACGAGGTTCTTCCATAAAATCCCACCCATCGTTTGCGATCCGGAAGTGTTCGCAAACCTCGCTGGAGACGCTCACATAAGAGCCTGATCCTGGAGTATCTATTTCACTGATAGAGATTGCTTTCGGAGAAAACTCAGATGCTCCACTTTGCACCTTTTTCTTCATCTTGCTCTGCAAGAACTCTTCAGCGCTCAGCTTCTTCAGCTTACGAACTCTTGAAGCTGCTCTCTTATGCTCTGGAGACGGAGAAACAGTGCTGTTAACATCACCATGTTCCCCATATCCGTCCAGAAGCTTTCCATCTTGGTTGCCCATCTTAATCCTGTCTGCGCAGTCGCTGCATAAAGACAGGAGGTCCGTCAGCAGCTGATGGTGTTCTGCGGCGAGCCAGTGGAGCTGAGCGACCGCTGCTTTCGTCTCCTCGCAGTAATACTGGCTTCTTTGTTTAGCGTCTTCATCCCGAGGCCGGACTTCACGAGGGGTTTGGTCAGATCGTGAGAAACCTCGGGATTTCCTCGTTGGGAAGTAGAGAGTGATGAAGCACAGCTCCTGGATGGGTTTGTACAGACGCAGCACCGTGTGCGTGCCTTCCATTACGGGGCCTGTTTTAATTAGTCACACTCCTAAATTAAGTTGGCGGTTGTCTCGTGGGTCTCGTCTCGAGTCGGGAACGGCCCGGGGTGGATTGACACGCCGGGTGTTCATCATCAGGGCGATCGAAGGCCTGTCAAAATGATGGAGGCTTTTAGTGCGACATAAAGACTCATAAATCTGTTTTAAGATGCATGTAGAATTGAAGAGTTCAGATGCAACATCTACATCTACTAAGTACATCTGATGTTTTGTTTTTTTTAATTAGCATTTATTTCTGGCTACTATGTATAGGTTTCTATGGTACTTCTGAATGGGTTGAGGCTGGGATTTAGCGCATTTGAAGGTTAAAGTACTTGATGAACATTTACTATGTGTGGAGAGCATTCATTCAGTATCGTCATCTCATTTTTGACCAAGATGGCTTTTAGAGGCTTTTGCATTGGAACTCTTCAATTGTAAATATGCAACAGATTTTTATCTAAAAACCTTATTAACACATGAATTTTTGCTTAGACACAGAGCTTTAAAATCCACAACAATATCAAAAGTTTCTTTAAATAATATTTTTGATTAATAGCAATTACACATAGGCTTTAAAGTTATCAACAAGTAATGAATTTGGCTTGCACACTGAATTATTTTAAAAAGACAAACAAGCAAAAAAAAATGTAAACACTAAAAAAAAATTTTTTTGAAGTTGTAAATGAAATTATGATTTTTGGAGTACATTTTACAAGAAAATTATATTTTAGTCTTTCTACTCCATGTTTAATTACATGCATTAATTGCTGAATCTATGTAATTATTTGTGAAATTCACTAGCAATTTCTGAGTACATTTGTTGTTTTTCAGAGAATAAAATTAAAAGTAATATTTAAAAGTAACCTTTGTACAATCATAAGCAAATATTGTCATAATCAACAGACTTATCTTGTAATATTTCATTCACTTATCTTGTAATATTTCACTGTAAGACATGTTTACAGGCCAGAAAATAAACTGTGGAGATGCTTTGACAAAATATCTATGAATGCACATTGACAATTATTTATTTTTTTGTGCAATTTCTCAGTAAATATTGTTTCTACATAATTTTTTTTCAGAAACAAATTTAAAAGTAATTTTTAAAAGTAACATTTGCATGATCATATATTGCATATATAATCAGCAGATGTATCTTGTAATATTTTTTGCATCACTGCTGGGGTCTTACAACTCTTAAATATGAAAATATGAAATATGAAAATAAACTGTGGAGATGCTTTGACAAAATATCTATGAATGCACATTGAATTTATTTGCAATTTCTAAGTGACAAATTGTTTCTACATCAATTTGTTTTTGTTCAGTGTACAAAATTAGAAGTCATTTTTAAAAGTAACCTTTGAACAATCATATGCAAATATCATATTAATCAACAGATTAATCTTGTAATATTCCATGCATCGTAGCTGGGGTCTTACAACTCTTTGCCAGACATTTTTACAGGCCAGAAAATAAACTATGGAGATGCTTTGGCAAAAATATCCATGAATGCACAACTAACAGTGGGTCTATTGATAATGTCATTCAGTACGCTTTTTCCTGCTAAAGCCTTTGAACTGTATGCATAATTATTTAAATAAGCATTTGAGTGATTAGAGCACCCTTCATCATGAGCCTCATAATAATCAACCATCACACACACACACATTATAATGACACTTTAAAATAGTGTGAGCTCATGCAGAAGCTGCAGTGAATGTCCCTTTAAAACATGACATGACAGTTCAGCAGTGATCAAACCAAAACAAACCAGTATCTTATATTGGTGCATTATACTGCACGGTGGCAGTGAATAATCTGCACTATATTGAGCATCATTTATTATGCAGAAAGTTATTTTTGCACTGCTGCATCATTGATGTTTTAAACATACACTGCATTTCGCAATGCATCTTTAATGTTGCTAAAATATGATTACGATCAATGCATTTGCATGACCTTTTCATATCTATAATAAAACACAGCATTAAGTTCGGCGTCTTTTTTGCTGCTGTTCGTCCAGCAAATAACACGCAGTATCTCATCAGCATTAACACATAATTTCAGCCTAAATTAACGTGTTTGAGTTCAATAATCGAGTGTTATATGAAGTTAATCGTGTTGAACTCACCCATATGAGGAGCATGACGGATCCGAGTCTCTCTCGGGATAAAGTGCGTTCTGGAGGACAGCGCTCTCAGCCTGTGATTGACAGGAGCGCAGACCAGTCAGAGGCGGCAGCGTTTGTATCCGCGGCTGTGATTGGTTGGCTTCAAGATGGCCCCGCCCCCATCCGAAGTGTGTCATATAGCAAAGCAGCAGTGCTGCAGAATGTCAGAAAGACAGCAGTATGGACTTAAAGGGGACAGAAGACAAACATAACTCCTTTAATTCAATAAGTGTTTAACGTAAACAGAGAACATCTATCTATTAAATAATTATATAAACGACTAAATATCCCCACAAGAATAGTAAAACCTGAAACCATCTGAATGAAAAGTTTGTGTGAAGGTTAAAATATGATTACCTCATTATAAAACAATTTAAGTCAACAGAAAGTTACGAAAAATAGAGCGTCGTCGTGTACATGTTCAATTATGTGAGAATTTATGAGAATATATGTGTTCATTCTGGGTGGGGGGGTCAATTACTTAGGTTAATTACTTTTACAGTGAAAACAAATTACTTTCACAAAGTTTTGGTTTACTGAGGTGTTTGTGTGCTGTACCTTAGATGAGAGGACATTATCTTCACGTCTCCTCCTGAGTTTATAACGATGAAAAATACTTCAATACTCCAGTAGATCACAATTTACACCGTGTTTACACCAAGAGACGCGTCGCGTCGAATTACGTACGCGCGCCCAATTTAATCAAACTTCAAACGGCGGCGGCGCGTGAGGACAGGGTTGCCAAGTCCGCTGCTTTCCCGCGGAACTGGGCTGCTTTAAAGGGACAGTTCACCCAAAAATGAAAATTCTGTTATTAATTACTCACCCTCATGTCTTCCAACCCCGTAAGACCTTCATTCATCTTCAGAACGCAAATTAAGATATTTTTGATGAAATCCAAGAGCTCTCTGTCCCTGCATAGAAAATAGGGCTGTCAAATAAAAATTAGCATTTTGAATATTTATTGAATTCAAAATAAAAATCCACATTCGAATGCAAAAACGTTGCATTCAAATTTTAGGCAGCCTTATCAGTGGCACACGAGATTAATTTAGTTGTTCAGCCATTTTGACAGCCCTAATAGACAGCAATGCAACTGAATTCAATTCCCAGACCCAGAAACGTAGAGGACTTTGATAAAATAGTCTATGTGACATCAGTGGTTCAACCATAATTTTACGAAGCTATGAGAATACTTTTTGTTCGCAAAGAAAAAAAACAAACATCTAAAATTATGGTTGAAACACTGATGTCACATGGACTATTTTATCGATGTCCTTGCTACGTTTCTGGGTCTGGGAACATTTCAGTTGCATTGCTCATTGCTCGAGATCAGAGAGCTCTCAAAAACATCTTAATTTGTGTTCCGAAGATGAATAAAGGTCTTACGGGTTTGGAAAGACATGAAGGTGCATAATTAATGACAGAATTTTAATTTTTAGGTGAACTGTCCCTTTAAGACTGTTGCCGTGTTATTTTTCATGTCAGGTTGAAGTGACAACATGATATTTAGCCCCTGGAATGTAAACTGTAAGGGAACCCTTCCAAAAAAACATGTATTTTAATCCCAGGAACGCGATTTTTTAACGGGCGACCTCTCTCAAAACCAATTGAGCTAGTTTTGGGCTAGTTTTGGGTAGCAATAGCGCGGGATTTGTTGCGAAAACCTGGCAACCCTGCGTGAGGGACACGCGCATCCCGCGCTTTAACGTTCAAACTGACTCACGTAACGTTACGGTATAATATTTATATATATCCTGAGATGACAAAACGTATTTTAATAGAAACATAAAAGTAAACAAAGCGAAGAAGTGACGTTTTGTGACTCGTTACACAGTTATATTGAGTATTAATATTAATGAGGGAAAGCGCGTCAGTTTACCTCAGAAAGTCAAATTCAGTTTAAATCACATTCTACATCATTATGAATTAAAATATACTGTACTAAATCGTCGTTTGTTCAGTTGTCGTTATGATAATCTAAAAAAACAAAAAACAATATAAAAATATTAAAAGCCTACATATAAATATACACCAACTTTCATAATACAAGACCGGTTGCTACAGTGTCTGAAGAAGCCCTGTATAAACACACTATGGTTTATTGTAGTAACAGTAACTATAGCAACAGCACCAAAGCGTGTTTCAGCTTGACTTTCAAAAGAAAACAATACACATAATGATGAATATGAGTTTATATCACCGATCAACTTTATTCATTTCATATCATATGCAGTTTCAGATTAAATAAACGCGTTCAGAGACTGTTGGCTTTATGAATAGATGTATTAGGACACATTACAGTTATAAATTCATAAAACTGTTAAATCAAATACAGGTTCTCGTGAGGTTATATGCATAACTGATATAGTGTGTTTTTAATATTATTTTAATCTGTTATAGATCGATTCTCAAATATTTTAATTTAAATGTACCAAAAACATTAAGGACATGTGAAAAATATAATTTGTTAGTTAAATGCTTAATATTTTTATTAAAACATACAATTAATTTTGAGATAAAATAAACTGTGGGATTTTTACTGATTTTGAATGATATTTTTGTGATATTTACGATTATTTTTTTAGAGTGTAGCCTAATGTTTTACTGACATTATTAATACATTTTAAAAAGATGTTTATAATGACCCAACAATAATAAAACATATTTTTAATTAATTTAACAATGACTAAATATGGT
>CM049858.1:31188659-31201159 GCA_027422415.1 Schizothorax lantsangensis
ACTGAGTGTGTGCGTGAGTGTGCACGTGCATGAGACTGTAAGAGTGTGTGCATCTGTGAGTTGATGTTTTGTGTGTGTGTGCATGCATGAGACTGTGTATGTGTGTGTGTTGTGCTGTGCAGCATCAGGCTGCAGCTGTAAAGTGTGTGTGTGTGAGAGTGTGCGCATGTCATGTGTTGCATATTGTGTGTGTGCATGCATTTGTGTGAGACTGTGTTTGTGTGTGTGTGTTGTGCAGTGCAGCATCAGGCTGCAGCAGTGAAGTGTGTGTGTGTGTGTATGGTCTCACTGCAGAAATAACTCCCTGTTCTCTGTCTGTCTCTCCATACAAACACAGAGTGTGGATTGATTTCACAGTGATTGTCTTTGTCTGTGCTTGTTTTTGGTCTTTCAGTCTGAATATCTGATAAACACATAAACTGCTTGTGTTTCTTCTTGTGGACGCTGCTAATAAACAGCACAGCGAGTGTTTCCGTCTAATGTGAACTTCTTATTGACATATTCGTGAAATTGAAGATAGATTTCGTATCATTTTACTTAAGGCCTTTGTGTAATGTATTATAAAGGGTTATTAAAGGGTAAAATGCATTAATTATTCATAATGTGCATTGTAACACATTATATCTTGTCGTAAATAATTATAACCGAATTTAAAATGCATAGTGTAACAATGAATTAATAAGTGTTATAATGTATTAACTGTGGTTACAATGCATTTTGGTGCATTACAAGGCATAAGCAATGCATTAAAACTACTCTTATAATGCATTATGCATAAAGGCTTTAAGTAAAGTGTTACTGTAGATTTTCTTTTAAATGAATGTTGAATAAAAACCTGTGGTCAGTTTTATTTGTTGGATTATTTTATTTTGACAGTACGATTATATTTACTGTCTATTTACATAAAATAAATATTAAATATTAAAATTATATAAAAAATTAAAATAAAATAAAATATTATTAATAAAATAAATTTACATAAAATGTGATGTATTGCTATCAACACAATGTCATAAGATAGTATGCATAATAATAGGCTTAATCTTCTTCATGCATTTTTATTTTTTATTTTTGAGTTAAAATATAAACAGTTGTTGTTGATGAGATTCACTCTCAGAGCATGTAAATATTCTGGTGTCTCTGATTTTACATCACCTTCACTGACCAGACAGCCTGTTTACCGTGATTTACTGTGTGTGTGTGTGTGTGTGTGTGTGTACACCTGTGGCACCTGTAGTTTATACACACACACACACACACACACACACACACACACACACACACACACACACCTGTTGTGTTGTCTGTGATGTGAATCGCGTCTGATATCAGAAGAATAAAGACACGGCGTCTGATGAGTGACATTCAGACCTGCTTCTGTTTATCAGACTCGTTCCTGTTTCATGGACAGACAGATAAGAGAGAGTGTGTGTGTGTGTGTGTGTGAGAGAGAGAGTGTGTGTGTGTGTGTGTGTGTGAGAGAGAGAGTGTGTGTGTGTGTGTGTGTGTGTGTGTGTGTGTGTGTGTGTGTGTGATAAGGCCACTTCAGGACAGAGTTTAATTCAGTGTGACGGATCTGTAACCGGGAACCTTTTCATCCTGAATGAAAGTGAAGCCGCTCAGGATCAGATCTGAGAGTCATTTGCAGCAGACACTAGCAAAAGACTTGGTAATACAGTGTTTTTGGACATTTACCATGGTATTTAATCTCAGGCTTTTTGTCAAGTTTTTTTTCCGTCAGTAGTACAACTAGATCTTCAATTCAAGTTTATTTGCACAGTGCTCTTCATGATACAAATCCATGCAAAGCAGCTTTACAGAAAATTTAACTTTCTATTTTAAAGGTTTCTACATTATATTATATTTAGTAGCAGCTTATCAGTGGTGACTGTGTGCTGGAGGCTGTGTTTGTGTTGTGTGCATTTGTAAAAGCATGTGCTATTGATATTCAGTTATTAATATTTAATGTTTTCTGTAACATTGAGTTCATTTTCTTAAAAAAAGTCTTAAAAAGGAGCTTAAACATAAGATCTGCTTGTTTGACTTGTGTTTAATTAAGATATAGTCATGTATGAGTTTGTGCATTGATTCTTTTGTAATAGATCCAGTTTTTTTTCAAATTTGTTGAAATCATGAAGCATCTACAATTTAACAATAATCTATTAAAGTTTAACCTTTAAAAAAAATTGTTTTTAAATTTTATTTAAATTTCTGTATTCCAATATAATGTTTAAATCAGATTTTAGTAGAAAAAAAAGTCTAATTAATCTTAAAACGTATACAATTCAACAACAAATTATTAAAGTTTTTATAAAATCTATTTTATTTTGTCCTGAATTCTGTTTTCTGCTTTAATTTTTCTGGATTCAGTTTTAATGGTTAAATGAGATTTTATGAATTAAAAAGCATGTATAATTATTTGAAATCATGAAGCTTTTACAATTTATCAGCAGTTTTTTAAAGTTTACCAAAAATGACATTTTATCAAATCTGTTTTATTTTTTTTTAAGTACCATTTTATTTTTTCCCAAATTCTGCAGATTTTTATGCTTTGTCTAATTAATTGAAATCATACAATTTGATATTTATCTTTAATATGTGATGTTTTTACCACACTAGCATTATACTGATCCTCAGAGGCCGTATGTTTGAGTAAAAGCACACATGCATGTTTCAGTGGATCCTGATGGTGACGTATTACTGTAATTTAGTCTGGAAGCGTTGTGTGTCTGTCAGTGATTGTTCAGATTGATGGATGAACACACACACACACACACACACACACACACACACACACACGCTGTAGACAGTGTGTGAATTTCTGCTGTAATAAGCTATTGATCCACTAAATGAAGAAATGTGCTCCGCTCAGTGCTGACACGACTGTATCAGAGGCTTTTTAGTCAAACACACACACACACACACACACAGACACACAGACACACACACACACACACACACACACACACAGACACAGACACAGACACACACACACACACACACAGACACACACACACACACAGACACGCACGCACACACGCACACACAGACACACACACACACACACAGACACACACACACACAGACACGCACGCACACACGCACACACAGACACACACACACAGACACACACACACACACAGACACACACACACACACAGACACACACACACACACAGACACACGCACGCACACACGCACACACAGACACACACAGACACACACACACACACACAGACACGCACGCACACACGCACACACAGACACACACACAGACACACAGACACACACACAGACACACACACTGCAAAGATTCATAACGCATGACTCAAAACTAGTGGTGGGTGATGTAAGCAAAAAAAAATTATAAAATTTATATCACTATATTCATAATTTTGATCTGTTCAGTGACGGTCTTGTCAGACTGAATCCTGAGTAAATAAGGTCAGTAAAGATTTAATTATTTTTTATTTTATTTTATTTTATTTTATTTTATTTTATTTTATTTATTTATTTGTTATTTTTAACTGCTCATTAAAATAATTGTTTTAATTGTTTATATCCAGTCATTTTGTTCATGAATCAATATTTACACAAATTTGAATAAATATAATTTATTATGCTGTTGTGCTGGAGATTATGAGAAGAGCTGCGATAAACACAATACTAAACATTTCTAACCAGTTTAAACAAATTTATCACACTTTAACAGATTTGCCAAAAAATATAATTGCGTTTTTTTATTTATAATAAAAAATGTATATATTGTTTTTTCATAATATGATTGTAATGTATAATAATCAGCATGATTCTTTATATGGCTACACATAATTTTCTGATTATATATCAGTATTGTTAAATAACAAATTAATAAATAATACTATAGTAATATTTCACTGTAAAACATTTAGAATATTTAGGAAAAATGATCTAAAAATAATATCATGAGCAGATCATGTGTAAATAAACACAGTGCTGTGCTTTACTGAAGACACAGAGTATATATATTTATTTAAATAATTCATAGCTTTATTATAACAAGCCATATTAGCGATTTGGGTTTTATTGTGATTAATCATGCAGCCATAGTGCATCACCCTCCCCTACAAACTGAGGTGTGTCTGTGTGGTCTATATATTATTATATTGTATATCATTTTCTATAGATTCACGTCTGATGTCATGAACGCAGAATTCATATTTTGAGACCGTTTCTCCGAACACTGAATGTCACTGGTGTCTGTGTAATGCTGTGATTGTGTCTGATCCAGAGTTCGATCTCTCCTCGTTCACTAGGTCATCAGGACGAGACGCGTCACCTACTGAGGGCACTAATGCTGCGTCCCAATTCGCCTACTTATACTATGCCCTAAAAGTATGTACTCTTTTTGTGAAGAAAAACTACATACTTTTGAGTATGTAGCAGAATAGTAGGCAAGCTTTGGGACACTACTTCGTCATAACGGACGCTCTGTTGCTTAGTTACGAGCATCCTGTATCTTTCAAACGTCCTGTCAATCATCTTATCACGTTATCATCTGTTGCTTAGTTAGCATCCTTACTGTTCAAACTGCTGTCATCATCTTATCACAGTTAACATCTGCTTAGTTAAACTGTCCTGTCAATCATCTTATCACAGTTATCATCTGTTGCTTAGTTACGAGCATCTTGTATCTGTTTAAACTGTCCTGTCAATCATCTTATCACAGTTAACATCATCCACATTTAGTTTAATTTGATTTCATACCGTATTGGAGAGAAATAAAGAAGCACATTCGCGGGTCTTTCATGCTGAGAACTCTGCTCATGTGTTGCATAATGATGCATTTCAAAGTTAACGACCAAACGTATCATTATAAAAGTTCACAGTGTTGCTGCAGATTAAATATAACGTGGATAACATTAAATAAATAGTTTTTAATCAGGTTAGACATTGATTATTTATCACTCAAATCCCTTTCTCTACCTGTCCGTTGGTCGCGCATATCCGCCATGTTTGTAGTTTTCTAACACTTTTTATGCGTGTTTGTAGTTCTAATCGAATCCTCGTCCACAGCGCCGTTAGAGTGTGCATCGATCTGCACTTCGGATTCTAACCGGAAGTAGTAGACCATCCGGGAATCTTTGGCATACTTTTTTAAACATACTATGATTTGGGACACACTAATTCTATTTTCGAATACTATTTAGGACGGATAGTGTGTGAATTGGGACGCAGCATTACTCTTAAAGCTGACGATGTTTACTGTGCCGGATGAAATATCTTCATGTCAGACGCCGGTCATAAATCACGGCTCAGAGTAAAACGCTGTACAGTAGCAGCCTGAAGCGGTGTAACTCTGCTTTACTCAGGACCCTATGAATCTGATTCATTTCTCACAGTGCTTTATTTTTAATGGTTAAATTACATTTTTGTATCTAGAAAGCATGCATAATTAATTAAAAACATGAACCCTAAAAATATTTAACAACAAAATTATTTGAATTTGACAAAAACTGCCCTTTTAGGGCTCCATGAATCAATTTATTCCATTTCTAATTAGCTGAAATCATGAAGTGTCTACAATTTAATGTTAATTTATTAAAATTGTAACAAAAATTTAAATTTTAGGGCCCTATTTTTTTTTATTCAATTTCTTCCTTTTTCATAATTTTTTCCAATGTAATGGTTTAATTAAATTTCAGTATATAAAAAAACTTAATTAATTGAAATCTTGAAACGTATACAATTATTACAAATTATTAAAGTAAAAAAATTTAGTTTTTTAATTTTTATAAAATCTGTCATTTTTTTCTAAACTCGGTTTTCTGCTTTAATTTTTCTGGATTTGGTTTTAATATTTAAATGAAATGTTAGCAATTACAAAGCATGTATAATTAATTATTAAAATAATTAAAATCGTGAATCTTTTACAATTTACCAGCAGCAGTTTTTTTTAAAGTTTACCAAAAATTACATTTTATGATTTTTTTTTTTTTAAATACAGTTTTATTTTCCCCAAATTCTGCAGATGGAGTCTGCTTTGTCTAATTAATTAAAATCATACAATTGATATCATTTAAAAACAGTTTGTTAAAGTTTAACAAAAACCAAATTTCATGAAATCCTATTTATTTTTCCCAAATTTCATGTTTGCATTTTTTATTTTTTTCTGGATTCTTTTTTTAATGGTTAAATTAAATGTTAATCAAAAAGCATGTCTAATCAACTGAATTCATAAAACATTTTAATTATTTAATAATTAAAGAAAAACAATTAAATTATTTATTAAAACAATCTTTTTGTGTGTAGATGTGCGTCATATACTGATTCTGACACTTGATTATAGTATGGTTCATCAAGTACCGTCTCAAATGATCATGCAGTGTATTTTTTCATGACTTTGAGTCATTATGTTGCTGTTTTTGAGCGCCTGTCGAGCTGAAGTAATCCCATAATGCAGCAGCAGCTGATCTCTTCCTCTGCTGACATTTACAGTCTCCGTTTCCACAGAAACATGTCTCTTCCAGAGCCGCTGTGAGCCAGAAGCTCCGCACATAACCAGGATCTTCTGCAGCAGTCTGTGGAGTAAAGTCCCTGTTTCATTTTCACTTCATTTATTTTATTTAATCAGGGATAATGCACATTAATACATACAATATGTCAAATGCACCAGATTTAGCCAAAACTGGCCAATTTTCATCCGTAGTCCCTTTTGGCAGATTGATGTTAAGGACAGGAAGAAAATATAAACATAGAATATTAATACACCAAATTAAGAACAAGGAGAAAATATGAAAACAGAAGGAAAAAATAAACACAATAAATAACACAAGCTCCTTTCTCAAACTAATGTACACTTATTTATTTATTTAGCAGATACTTTTATTCATTGTCATAGGATGCACTGAAAAAAATTATTCATTAAATTTACTAAAATTTTTTAAGGTAAGTGGTTGCAATCAATTTATTTTAGCTACATTTAAATAAACTAATTTAGTTAACTTTCAACATATATTATTTTAATTAAATGCATCTAAAATAAATTGTTTGCAACCACTTAAAAAATGTAGTATCATTTTTTTCAGTGTGTCCTCTGTGCATTAGGGATGGCTCGATACCATAATTTTGGCTTCGGTACGATACCAGAATATAATACCTCGGTATTGATACTAAATCGATACCAGTAGGTGACAAATAACCAGCCTCAAAAAATAAGTGAACTGGAAAAAAAAAAAATGTAAACAAAGTGAATGATCATCATATACGAGTACTTATTAATCTTGGTTAATGTTAGGTATGTGTTTAATGCATGAAGTAATGTTAACATACTAAACATGTATTAGTAGCCTACATTTATCATTTATAAAGTAATTATTGAGCCCCCACATTAATAAGTGCTGTAATGCTATTAATGAATTATAACAAATGTTTCTTTAAAGTGTTATTCTAACAGTCAAAGTAATATTCAAAATCACGTTATTATTTCTCCTCCCTCAGATTGTTTTCAGATTGTCAGACTCAGATAGCCAAAGAAAAAGCTTTAAATATAAATAATCTCTCGCTGCGTTCCCATATAGCGGTCGGCAGCGCCCCACTCGTCACAACACCAAATTAAGATACAAGGAGAATTAATATGAAAACTGTTGAAGGAAAAAATAAACACAATAAATAACACACTGGTTCTAGCGTCACGTTTGAGCTTTCGTGTTTACTGCATCAAACTAATGTGTGTGTGTTGATCAGTTGTGAATAAAAGTTATTAAGTCTGAATTTATGAATGATGCACTTACTAACCTGTCGATACTTTTAATTCATTGTCGGAAAAGATCAGGATGAGCAAGCTGACAAATGCTTAGCAAGATTTGATGTGTTGCCTCCTGTGGTCAGTTCGTTCACCTTTATCTAAAAATCTGTTTTAAGGTAAGTGAAAAGTAATGCAATCAATTTACTTCTGCTGTTAGCTACTTTATTTAAATAAACTATTTCAGGTGCGTTGATAGAGTTAACTGTTTGATCAACATACGTTGTTCTGTTTAGGTTTACCGGGCTCGCAGCAATTTGGGAAGCACTGCCACCTAATGGTGAACTTCGGAACAGCAGCTATGAAATACCGAAATTGATTGCAAAATTATGATATCGTACCGTTTGAAATATAATAGATACCGGTATCACTTTTCCATTACCAGTGTATACCGCGCATCCCTACTGTGCATATATGAAATCAATATTAATTGATTAATGTTTTAATTTTTCTTAATTCTGCTTTAATGGTTAAATTAAATTTAGGTACTTTTTTGGTAATTTAAAACACTATTCTAATTAGTTGAAATCATAAAAATTGAATTTAACAAGAATTTAATATATTTAACAAATCAAATTTTAGGGCTGTATGAAATCAGTTTTATTCCTATTTTTTTTTTTTTTAGATTTTTTTAATAGTTTAATTATAGTTGAATAATCAAAATGCATATCTAATCAACTGAATTCATAAAACTTTAATTTAATAATTTATTTTACAGTAAGAATCCCTGAGAATGTTTTTTCTCTCTCTTTTTTTAATTATCAAGTGAAGGCATAAAACATAAACAGTTTATTTAATATTTAAAAATGTCATCAAATGAAAATGTAAATATTTCTGGAAAATAAAGTGCCGCACAACAGATGTTTACTGTTAAAATTAAAACATTTAATTAATTCTTTATTTATGTTATTATTAATAAATTTATAATAGTGCTGTCAAATGATTAATCACGATTAATCGCATCCAAAATAAAAGTTTTTGTTTATATAATATATATGTGTGTACTGTTTATTTATTATATATATATAAATACACACACACACAGCATATATTTTGAAAATATTTACATGCATATATTTATATTCATATAATTTATATCATATAAATATATTTAATATATAACGTAACATATTTTTCTTAAATATATGCATGCATGTGTGTGTATTTATACATAAATAAACTACACACACATATATTATATAAACAAAAACTTTTATTTTGGATGCGATTAATCGTGATTAATCATTTGACAGCACTAATTTTTAATTATAATATAATCATTAATATTAATGATGAATATTATAAGCTATTATTGTTAAATATTCTATTTTGTGAATTACATTCCCCTGTGCACTAATACATTAAAGGTAAATAAGTTAAACTTTAGATGCAGTCTTTAGATTTTAATAGCAGTCTTTCTGTGCTTTAATAAGTGCATATCACCGTTTGATTCATTGTACAGCTCTACTTTTGATTGGTTCATGCAGATTTGCCAGATTCCATGTTGTTATGAGTGTATTGTCTTCAGACGGTCATTAGTCTGTGTTTAGTCTGATTTGAGCGCGTCTCGCTCCAGGAACAGACTGTTGGCTCAGGAACGGCTGGCACCTGCGGCTCTAACACTCGGTTCTGCCCTCTAAACCATGCTTTATAGAGATGCTCCTGTCAGAGTGTGTGTGTGTGTCGTCTGAGATGTTTGTGCGGTCAGCAGTGTGTTTAATGAAAGAAAAGCGTTCCGTCAGCATGTGTGTTTACAGTCAGGGATAAATGCAGACGCAGTGTTTCATAGAGAGATGCTGCTCTCAATAAACCTCCTGCTCTCTGTGTGTGTGTGTGTGTGTGTGTGTGAGAGAGTGTGTGTGAGAGAGTGTGTGTGAGAGTGTGTGTGTGTGTGAGAGAGTGTGTGTGAGAGAGTGTGTGTGTGTGTGTGTGTGTGTGTGTGTGAGTGTGTGTGAGAGAGTGTGTGTGAGAGAGTGTGAGAGAGTGTGTGTGAGAGAGTGTGAGAGAGTGTGTGAGAGAGTGTGTGTGTGTGAGAGAGTGTGTGTGAGAGAGTGTGTGTGAGAGAGTGTGTGTGAGAGAGTGTGTGTGTTTGACAACTGACAATATCGATTAATTTATCTGCGGTTTGATTATGGAGATCCTGTAGCTCAAACAATATGAAATCATCTGCCAAATGCATAAATATAACTGTATCTGGTTTGTGATTCATCTCTCCTTTGGGAAATGACCTGGATTCCCCAGACAGACATTTACTGCTGATGTTGATGCAGTGATGCAGTGGTTTTCATTTGTTTTAGTGTCTACAGAAGCATGAATATGTTTTGATCCTCTGGCTGTATTTCATTTGCATTTATTTATTTATTAATTTAGCTGATGCTTTTGCCCAAAGTGACTTATAATTGAGAATAAAACGGGCAGAAGTGATTCATCTAAACTCTGGATCGTCACCGGATGAATTGCATTAAATATGCAGCGCAGGCAGTTTGACGTTTATTTGGTCTGTAGATGAAGCATTATGTTCAGTATAGTCTCGCTCTTAAACTCGTGTTTAAGTCATTAAAGCTCACGGTCACTTCAGTCTCGTTACAGACGCTCGTCTCGGACGTCATTCAGACTCTTCCTCTGATGTTTGAGCAAACACTTAACATATTCAGGCATGAATTTATGATTTTAATATTTAAGTTGCTTGTAAAATCTCCATGCATTTGGATTACAATGTTTTTAACATAAAATAAAACATGTCAGTCATACATAAATGAAACAGGTCAGATTTATGCACTTTATATTTATGAACTATTTGCATCTGTTTAATTTTATTTAATCTTATTTTGAGAATTAATTTATTCAAATTGTTTAGAATCAGCATAAATCTATAAATGTATTCTGTTATGGAATAAAAAAATATATTACTTACAATTCAGACTCACAAGAGTTTTGAGAAAAATGTCCAAATTGCACGATATAAAGACCGAATTGCACGATATAAAGACCGAATTGCACGATATAAAGACCGAATTGCACGATATAAAGACCGAATTGCACGATATAAAGACCGAATTGCACGATATAAAGACCGAATTGCACGATATATTGCACGATATGAATTGCACGATATAATTGCACGATTATATATAAAGACCGAATTGCACGATATAAAGACCGAATTGCACGATATGAATTGCACGATATAAGACCGAATTGCACGATATGAATTGCGATATAAACGATATAAAGTGCTAAAGACCGAATTGCACGATATAAAGACCGAATTGCACGATATCGAATTGCGCGAATTGCACGATATACGATATAAAGACCGAATTGCACGATATAAAGTCCGAATTGCACGATATAAAGTCCGAATTGCACGATATAAAGACCGAATTGCACGATATAAAGACCGAATTGCACGATATAAAGTCTTGCACGATATAAAGTCCGATTGCACGATATAAAGTGCACGATATAAAGACCGAATTGCGATATAAAGACCGAATTATAAAGAATTCTGAATTGCACGATATAAAGTCCGAATTATAAAGACCGAATTGCACGATTTGAATTGCGATATAAACGAATTATAAAGACCGAATTCTAAAGACCGAATTGCACGATATAAAGTCTTGCACGATATAAAATTGCACGATATAAAATTGCACGATAAAGAGTGCACGATATAAAGACTGAATTGCACGATATAAAGTCTGAATTGCACGATATGAATTGCACGATATAAAGTCTGAATTGCACGATATAAAGTCTGAATTGCACGATATAAAGTCCGAACGATATAAAGTCTGAATTGCACGATATAAAAATTGCACGATATAAAGTCTGAATTGCACGATATAAAATTGCACGATATAAAGTCTGAATTGCACGATATAAAGACTGAATTGCACGATATAAAAAATTGCACGATATAAAGACCGAATTGCACGATATAAAGTCCGACTTGCACGATATAAAGTCCGACTTGCACGATATGAATTGCACGATTTGAATTGCACGATATAAAATTGCACGATTTTGCACGATATAAAAATTGCACGATATAAAGTCTGAATTGCACGATATGAATTGCACGATATAAAGTCTGAATTGCACGATATAAAGTCTGAATTGCACGATATAAAGTCTGAATTGCACGATATAAAATTGCACGATATAAAGTCTGAATTGCACGATATAAAGTCTGAATTGCACGATATAAAAATTGCACGATATAAAGTCCGAATTTGAACGATATAAAGACGAATTATAAAGTCCGAATTGCACGATATGAATTGCACGATATGAATTGCACGATATAAAGACCGAATTGCACGATATAAAGTCCGAATTGCACGATATAAAGTCCGACTTGCACGATATAAAGACCGACTTGCACGATTTAAAGACCGAATTGCACGATATAAAGTCCGAATTGCACGATATAAAGACCGAATTGCACGATATAAAGACCGAATTGCACGATATAAAGACCGAATTGCACGATATAAAGTCCGACTTGCACGATATAAAGACCGAATTGCACGATATAAAGACCGAATTGCACGATTTAAAGACCGAATTGCACGATATAAAGACCGAATTGCACGATATAAAGACCGAATTGCACGATTTAAAGACCGAATTGCACGATTTGCGAACGATATAAAGTCCGAATTGTGCGATATGAAGACCGAATTGTGCGATATAAAGACCGAATTGCACG